>WYDF02262801.1:0-19008 GCA_009867245.2 Adranes taylori
GTAGGTCGATGAATTCAAGTCCTCGAAATAGCTATTTACAGCACCGATTACCTCGGAATCAGAAGAAAATCTCTTACCGCCGAGCCATTTTTTCAAATCTGGTAACAGATGATAATCGCTGGGAGCCAATTCCGGGGAATAAAGCGAATAAGGCACTAATTCAAATTCCAATTCATTAATTTTGGCCAATGCAATCACAGACTTGTGAGCAGGTGTGTTATCCTGATGGAAAAGCACTTTCTTCTCTGCCCAACGAGGCTGTTTCTCTTTGATTTTGTCGCTTAATTGTTGCAACAAATTGGCATAATACTCGCTATTTATTATTTTCCCCTTTTCCAAGAAGTCGTTCAAAATAATTCCATGAGAATCCCCAAACAAAGTTGCCAAAACCTTTCCTGCTGACAAAACTGTTGTTGCCCTCTTTGGTGGCGGAGAACCTTTGGGTGTCCATTGTTTGGACTGTTCTTTGGTTTCGGGAGGATAATGGTGGACCCAGATTTCATCGAATGAAACGGCAAAAAGAGTCTTTCAGATTGCGGCGAAAACGTGCCAAAAGGTCGCGAGAAACACTGAAACGTTGCAGTTTTTGCTATGTTGTGAGCAACCGCAGCACCCAACGCGCCGAATATTTTTTCATTTCCAATTCTTCAGTTAAAATTCTGTGCACACTGTCATTTGAGATACCCACTATGTCAGCTATGTCGCGCACTTTTACTCGACGGTCATCCAAAACTAAACTGAAGATAAGTATAGTTGTTCGTCTACACAAAAAAGGAGATGTAAATGAGATTTGCAACTCTCGACCTATTAGTATTATTTCCTCGCTCTCTAAATTATTAGAAACTCTACGTAATAATAGATTGACGAGTTTTTTTGATAAGTTTCACTTGTTCTCCAAGAATTAACATGGATTTCGCAAAGGCCGTTCTGTTGACTCTGCGTTGACTTTGTTCTCTAGTGAAATTTTTAAGGCTTTGGATGAACGGGTGATACCACTAGGATTCTTTATTGATTTATCGAAAACCTTCGACACTGTTAACCATAAGCTGCTACTAGAGAAGTTATTTAGATATGGAATTCGAGATGTAGCGGCGAAATAGGTTTACTCCTATCTTAGTAATCGCTATCAGATCGTAGTGACTAATGACACTACTGAGATAGTATCTTCAGATATGCTTTGGTAAATAGTGGGATAGTTCAGGGATCTGTTCTCTGCCCTACGCTCTTTCTAATTTTTTCCAACGATTTTGATGCATTTATTTAAATGCCAGTCACAGGATATCTTAGTTATGATTTATGCCGATGACACCAACTTCCTTATTAAAGCCACTAATACTTATGATCTTGAATCTAAGTTAAACCTCATTTACAGTCTTACCTGCAAATGGGCTGCCTTAAATTGTTTACAGGTAAATGACAGCAAAACCTCTTTCGTCATATTCGAAACGGACAACTCGAATCTTCACGATTGCAATATTAAATTACAGCTAAAAAGTGATGAATATGTGAATGCGTCTATTAATACTAGGCTTCTAGGCATTTATTTTGATTATAATATGAAGTGATCTTCACCACAATGATTTCTTATGTTCGAAGTACACGATTTAGAAATACACAAAAGCATTTATAACTTGGATTGAGATGGTTAACTAAGTCTGAATTATTTAAGTGTTTTTGAAGTTATTTTGCGTAGAAACATATATCAAACTGGGTGGGCAAGTGTAAGAAGGAAAGATTAGGAAGGGAAGAAAGGAGAGAAGAGGATTCAGATGAAGGAATTGGAAGGGTAAGAGATGGTGACGAAGGTGAAGTGATGGAATTGAGTGAGCAAGAAGTGAGGAGAGAAATTGAAAATATGAAAAAAGGGGGAGCAGCAGGTCCTGATAGGATACCGGTGGATGTATGGAGATGAATAAGATTAGTAAAGGAGAGGTAGGTGTGCCAGATGAATGGAAGAGAGGGGAAATAGTGCATGTGTTAAAAAGCCGCGACAAAGCCACGACCATTTGATATGAGAGTCAGGTTCATTTCATGCCAGATTGAGCCTCAGCGAAGCATGGCCAGGTTTAGCTAGCCGGGAAGCCAAATAGTTAGCCACGGCAAAGCCGTGGCAATGAAACAATACCGCTGGCCGAGGCAAAGCCGCGGCAACTAGACCATGTCGCTGGTCGCGGCAAAATCGCGGCCACAGGCCACGGTAGTGCGGACAGCGGTCCTGTTCGCGCCTTTAGCAAATATGGGGCCCCTATTATACACTTGTCTATTATACAATTACTTGGATTTTAAATGACTAGGTCACTATACAATGCTAAGTATCCATTTATATAAATGCAATTTTTAATATGTGAAATGTTTTGCTATTATATTATTTATTAAGACGTATGAATATTTGCTGTGCCATTTTGAAACTGCTGTGCCATAAAAAAATTTCTGGATAATATATATATATATATATATATATATATATTTTAGTCCAGAGATTTGTTCTAAAAGGATTTCTTTATTTAGGGCTTAGACATAAAAATAATATTATTAAGTTGATCATACATAAGTTAACAGATATAACGTATTTCAAATATGTTTAAATAATTAACTTCCTTCTATGACCAAATGGTACATCAGGAAATATATTGGGTTTGGGAATATCTGGGAGAATAGAAAACGCCTATCGTACTTAGAAAAGGCTTATCGTGGATGTAAACACTTCGTATAAATGATACAACAGTTGCTTAGGGATGTCCAGGAGTATGGCAGTCGTGGCCTCCATTCTCAGCTTAGCATAACCAAAATGTCATAATGTAAAAATGTATAGGAGTATGGATTTTTTACACACTAAAATAGTTATAAAGTTGAAATTTTACATGAAATATAAATTAAATATGAGTTTTTATACTTAAATTTGTGATGGTGCAATGACTGAGAGTCAACAGATTTGAAGAACGTGCAGGCTCCAGACATTATCCTGTTTAATACGTAAACTCTTATAGCTTGTTATAAATTTATGTCTCTTTTTGTACTAATCTTCTGTAGTCTTGTAGTTTCCCCTTGATTTAAATCCTCTAATTTGTCAAATCTGCATGAATGTTGATCTTATATAATCAATCTTTTATAAATTCTACTTGCAGAAATTGTTTTGAATGGGAATCTACATTCCAAAATTTCATAGCTCTTCTATTATGGCTAGTGATATGTTACTATTTTGAACCATGGATGACGCCTATGGTTATACTTTTAGTATTTCTGAAGCAATATATCGTTCGTTCATTAGCTGGACCCCATACGGTGCCATGGGATGAAATTGCTGATTCGGATATTGAAGAGGATGATGATGATGAAAAAGACAAAGTTAGTGGAATTTGTATCAATGTAAAGCAGTGTTCGTTATTTCCTTTAATGTTTATTTGATGAAACTATAAACGACATATCTTACATTAACTTTAAAATTCTAGGAGGAAAAGAAAACTTTAAAAGAACGATTGCAAACAATTCAAGAAGTGACTCAAAGTGTTCAAAATACTATAGGCAAATTAGCAACATTCGGAGAAAGTTTTAAAAAGTAATTTTTTAATATTAAATCTCTATTATTATTATTTAAAAATTGATAATTTATTTTTTTAAGTAAATACTTTCTGAAGATTTTTTTATGTGCAACCGGTTTCGTTTAATTGGGCAGAACTTCGAAAACTGTATATATATAGAGATGTAAACATTACATGTTCATATTAAATTATACACAATTTAGAACTTGACAACATTAGAATAAGAAAATATGTTGTAAATTTTAAAGTCTGATAATAACAGAGTTGTAGTATCGAAACACATTTGTGGCAGACTCCCACTCGCAACGCTGCTAATTGGGAGCCTTAGCGACTGGCGGCATGGCTGGGCGCAAACAAATATCCTAATTAATTAAGGAATATAACAAATACCCTTCGGAACCTCAGGCGCCAAATCAGTTTAACGTGAGACCGCTTGTTGAAACCTGATCTTGTTGTTCCTCCGGTCCTCATTGGCTTACTGAGAGCAAGTGCAGCTACTAGTCTTGAGAGATGTCCAAACATTCGTGTTCTTGTAGGCAGCTGAAAAAGATTCCTACTGCTAATTAGTAAAACAGCATTAATGATTTAACAAAAATACGTGTGTTGGTCTTCTAGACCAGTGGCTTTTGACCTTTTAATGACTGCGTTCCCTTTAAATTCTTAAAATATTTTCGCGGTCCCCTTAAAATTTTAAAAACCTCTTCGGCCATCTCACCTTCCTGTTCCCTATTTCTGAAAAATATTTTTAGAATATATTTCTGAATATAGTTTGGAGAAATAGATATATTTGCAACATAAATTGTAAACCTAGCTTTATAAAAACTATTTTAATTCTTAGATTACTAACAAAATCCAATACTAATTCCTGCGATTCCACAAAACTCTTTCAAACTCTTTCCCAAATGTTATTAAGGGACCCCTCCACTAGCGGACCGAATGACTTAAAAGAATCAATGTTAAATTAAATCAATGATGCAATGGCGGTTAAATAAACGTGATCGAATTTATCAAAACAATATTTAAGCGATGCAAATAAAACAGTACAAAGGAATATTATTAGTGAAAACAAATCAAAACAAAAATAAAAGCGGTGCAATCAATTCAAATATGCGGTGATAAAATAATGCGAAAAGCAGCAATAATGTGGATATAATGTGGAAAGCATGTACAACCAGCAAATAATACAAATGGAAGGCGGGCGATTAATTTAAATGCACGATTGTTATAACGGACAAGGACTAAAACTAACCACATGGACGCAAGTTAAGAGTTATTCACTCCAGTGAAGGAAACAGTCACTAGCACTTAAAATAACACACCATGAACGCAAGTGTTACTGCTGCTTCAGCACCTAACTCTAACCCCGTGAACGAAGTTAGCACTATATACGCTCTAGTGAAGGAGACAGTAATGGAGCTCACTATCAGTTACAATAAGACCCTGTAAACACAAGTATTATTGCTGCGTGAACAACTACAACTAACCCTGTGAACGCAAGTTACTATTATATTCTCCAGTGAATAGGAAATAGGTTCGTGATGGGGTAGGAAAAGAAACAAAACTATTAAAAGATACATGCAATTCAATCATGCAATTGAAACATACATGCAAGTATATGGTATGGAAAATCGCTCACCAAATGTTATTATCAGACAACTGTCGCTCGGCTCATTGTCTCAGCTTGGCTGGCATGGCTTGGTTTGGCTACTCTGCTGCTGGCTGCTGCTACTACCGGTCTTCCTTCGAGTTCTCAAATTTAAGAACTAAATTACTATGCCAAAAATCTTCGCTCTTTGTAGACGGGTACCTTCGCTCAACTTTTACTCTGCTATATGGGTCTATGTGGAGCAATCACATGACATTTATTACGTTACACGGTCTCTTCACACAATCCTAATCTCTGTATTATCCCTACTCCACGTGATGACGTGACACATAATTCCATTCTTAGCGCATTCCGATGGGTAACAATTGAATGCAATACTCAGCAGGAGTAGCGAACAGCAATAACGCGGTATATGATGGCGCCAGCCAACTTATCAATACTTACATACACACAACTAGCGTGCATAATTCGTCATACACATACATGGCGACAGTAAAGTAAACGACAGCACATCTCTCTCTCTGATTCATGTAATATATGCTAAGCATTGCGTGAATCGCAAACTCCTTTGTAGCTTTTCAATTATAATATGTATGTGCTTACCATATATTACATGAATCAGAGAGGGATGTACTGTCGCTTACTGTAGTAGTGCTATGTATTATAATATGTGTGACGAATAATGCACGATAGATGTGTGTGCGTGTCTATGTGTGTGTATGGTACGCTAGCATAATATACCGCGTCATTGCTGCTCACTAGTGCCGCTGACTGGTGAGTTCTATTGTAACCCGTGGGAATGCCGCTAAGTATGCCGCGAACCACAAACTCCTTTGTAGGTTTACAATATTTACAAATAAGAAATGTATGCAAGTTCATTACTAGGTTAGGATTACCGAATCCCATTTATTTAATCAATTTAATTTATTTATTATGAAGCATTATGAAATCTAATGGATTTAACCTATGTCTCGTAACAAGACTTGTTACACCTTTACTCACATTTTATTCTGCTTTGCAGAAAATAAACATTTACATTGATTTGAAATTGCATACTAAATTTTGATATTATAAAAATAACGAAATATGCTTAACTTGCAATTTCTTAAAAATGAAACCAACCACTCGGCCGGTGTTTAAAAAATGTATTGCGCGGGTATTTCTACCTTTTAAGTAACATCAAATGCTCTGTCCGTGACGTCGGATGACTCTAGTATACTAATATGGTGGATGAAGTATGTACAGGCCCGGTTTTTCGGATCTTATTGAGCAAAAGTGTCCGAGAATCTACCCCAAAGCATTCACCATACATCCTATGCAATAAGTAATCAGAATGGCGAGTCCGCCGGGACTTACCAGCAAAAAATATCTAGAACCATTCAATTCCTTCTACTTAGATTAAAATTAATTTAGATTACTTACATTGAAATAAATTTATTAAACAACAAGAGAACGTAATTAATGACAAACAAAATTATTGAATTACATTCATTAACATTATGGGTTGATAGGCGTAGTTACTAGGAATATTCTGCTTTATGCACCATGGGTACCATAACCAAATGCCCTCGATAAAAATCAAGTGAAGTAAGATTTGGAAATCTGAGAGGCCTCTCGAGAAGATGAGACCGACCAATACAAGCACTTATAAACTGTCGATGAAAACTACTGATATAAATTAATAGCAAAATGATGGAGCTTTATCTTGCTATAGAAAGGTACCATTCACATTTAGCATAGATGGAAGTAAAAACAAAATCACAGATGGAAACATCTTTTCTGTGACAAACATGTTAACGTACTTTTCAGATTAAAGTTTTCCGCCATTAAGAAAATATTCTGATATTCCATAGTCTGCAGTGGCTCTTCTTGTAGCGACATCTTGCACCTTGTAGATGCAAGGAGTAAAGGTTAACATTATTCCAACCATGTAGCACGGAAAGTTACATTTTTAAAAGTGTTTTCGTACTATGGTAAAGCTTTCCTTATACACTTATACACTTTAAATCTGAATAGATGGCCTGTTGGTTAGTGAATCTGATCCGGAATGATTAAAACTATATTTACAATCTAAACCTTGTTCTGTCAGTAATAAACAACAAAGTATATACATGAAAGACAAGAAAGCATAGCGCATCTAAAAACTACATTTCAATTAAGGAAAACAACGCTGCTACTGACTGCTCTAAGATATTGTTTATTTTATTCAAAACAGAATATAAAATGACGTGTTTCGACACTACAACTGTGTCATCTTCAGACTTTAAAATTTAGAACTTGATTAGAGTCCAAACAATATATAAATATTTTTTTTGACACTCTATTGTTTCGACATTACTACAGAAATTGACATCATTAAAAAATTTCAATTTCTAAATTTTAAAGTATTCTGATGACACAGTTGTAGTGTCGAAACGCTGGAGTGTCAAAAGAAAAAACTCTAACATTGTCAAGAGTAAATTTTAAAGTCTATTGATGACACAGTTGTAGTGTCGAAACATATTTACTCACATTTTATTCTGCTTTTAACAAAATAAACAATATTTTGGAGACGAGTACCATTGTTTTCCTCAATTAAATATTTACACTAAAGCACTTGAACCTATTTTTGAGTTAGACATACATTTCGCTTACAAAACGTGCACGATTATTTAAGAATATAATAAAATTGTATTTTGCCAATTATACTACAGAAAAATTATTTGGCTAATATTTAAGTTCTTGCCATGATGATGATCATCAGCTAATAGTTCAGAGAAAGCGTTAACAAAATTAGGAAACATGTCTCAATAAGAAAATTATTGAGACATGTTTCTATTTATGAGACATGAGAGAATTATTGAGACATGTTGACTATTTATTTGTAAAAATAAATATACAAGTCCTTATTATAGATATTGTAAATATTAATACGTTCGTAATATAAAATGATTCTTTTTAATTTTTAGCGTGTTAAATTTTGCGGTTCCTTATTTATCGTGGATAGCAGTAGGTCTTTTGGCTGGAGCATCAATAGTGTTATATTTCATTCCAATTAGATATTTATTAATGTTATGGGGCGCCAACAAATTCTTCCGCAAACTGCTACGACCCAATTCTGTACCAAATAATGAACTTTTAGATTTAATATCTAGAGTACCTGATGACGAACTGCTTGTAAGTAATTTGCAGATTTGATTAATTCTTTAAATTTTATCATCATGCTGTTCGTAATTATTTATTACAATAAAAATTATTTTAACAAATATGTCATAAATAAGTGTTTATAAATATTAATGGTCACTGATGGTTTTTGGCTTTTTTTGCGAGGTGTCGGAGACAATGCAAATTAAATTAAATAAGATTAAAACCGTGCCAGATATTCACTATTTGACGAATGCCGAGCAACAAATTACGAATAGTGTGGATCATGTTTGCAAAAATAAAAGTTGTCTGTTTTGTTCGTCACGTCAGAGGCAAATCTATTATCAAAGTATTCCTTTAATGATTTTCTTACAACTATTCTTCTGCAAAATGACCTTTTAAAATCAGATATTCATCATTGAAAGGCATAAGCTCTTGTATTCTGGTATACGAGGTATGATCAAATAACATGAGGAAATACCATTTTCCTCGAAAAATCATTATTTATTTCTCAATGTTCATATTGTTCCTGTCAAAGTTATACCCATTGGACATAATAACTTCTTCCAGCGATTTTTTCAATTAGAAACAAGTTGCAGGGTACCATGTCGGGTGATACGGAGTATGCAGAATCATAATGTCAATGAAATGGGCCCAGATGCATTATCATGGCGCAGTTGCTATGAGTTGTCTCCCTAAAAATTCGGACGTTCTCTTCAGATTGTTCTACGTAAAGGCCGTAAAACTTGCAGGTAGTACTATTTTACGGACCGTACGATCTGGTGGTAAGAACCCAACAGTGCCATTAATGTCGAAGAAAATAGTGAGTAGAACCTTCACATTCAAGCGAACTTGGTGAGCTTTCTTCGGTCTTGGGGTTTCAGAAAGCTCCTATTGGAATCATTGGGCATTAATTTTGATCTCATATCCATACATCCAAGTTTCCTCACCAGTTATGATTTGTTTGAGCAATTCTGGATTGTGGTTGATTTCATTACGTAGCACCTGAACAACGTCAATTCTACAATTCGTTTGATCGAAATTCAAGAATTTGCGAACCAATTTTGCTGCCACTCGTCTCATGCCACATCTGAAACATCTGAAATAATAGCTTGACCTGAGCCAAATGAAATGCCAATATCTTCAGCAATTTCTCTGCTTGTGATTCGGCGGTTGTTCATAACAATTTTATTTACCTTTTCGGTGTTATTGTCAGATATTGATGTGTTAGGACGCCCAGGACGCTCGTCATCTTTAATATTTTTGCAGGCCTCTTAACAACACTTGTAGTACTTATGAACGCTTGTTTTAATGATAGAAGAATTATCAAAAGCAACATTTAACATGCCCAGTCGATATTAGGAACAAGAAGTATCCATGTACAAAAGGACAAACGTACAAGAAACAAAAACTAAGGTTATCACAGATTCTGAAGTTATATCAACTAAATTCGAATATAATATCCACGTTAGGCTAAAATAGTGAAATCGCCATAGAAATTTTCTGCACGGCTAAAAATTTCTTAAGATAAGGAAACAGATGAAAGTCACGTTGTGCAATGTCGAAGGAAGCTAGATACCGAGTGCTTAAAAATTTTAATTTTCCAATTTATACTTCTCATGTCGAAGCGGTTGATTGACGTCGTGTATTGTCATGTTGCAAGTGCAGAACTAATCTTCTGTTTTTCATGGTCTTTAGTAAGCATTGCAAAGTAACACAGTAACCATCTGCATTAATTGTTATTCCTCGCTACGGGCTTTCTACGATCCAAGTGCCAAGTTTGTCTCAAAGACTTTTCGGTTGAATAAGTTGTTTTGTATCTAGTGGTGTTGGAATCATATCCACCTTATGATTTAATTAATTGATTGTTGTTTTGTATCTGGTGCGACATGAGTAATACAGGTTTCACCTCCCAATAAAATATGGTCCATAAATTCATCACCAGTGTTTCTCAGAGTTCATTTTCGTTGCCTACTTCGAGCAGACTTTATATTGCAATTTTTTCTCCACAATTTCATGCACCTTCAATTTCATGCACCCTAAACATTCTAAAAAACGTCTGATCAACTCAGAAATTATAAGTCAGCTGATGTAACCAATTTTTTTAAACCAAATTTACAGAAATTGCAAAAGGTGTTCCACTTCACTATTATACTATTTTTATTAAACCACTTGTCCCATCTTCTTACGATTCCATCAGTTAATGCATATTCATCGAAAATTTCGCAAATTTAATTGAAAAATTTCTGTGAACTGAACTTTCATTGCTAAAAATTTCTTAAGATAAAGTAAGAGATCAAAGTCACTTTGTGAAATGTCAAAGCTAGATACCGAGTGCTCAAAAATTTCCCAATTAAAACATCTCATATCGAAGAGGCTGAGTGAGTTCGTGCATTGTGATGTAGGAAAAAGAATTTCCGTACTGTGAAGAACAGACCTTCTGTTTTTAATGATCTTTTGTAATCATTGCAAAGTAACACAGTAAGCATATGAATTTATTGTTTTCGTCATGAAGTTTTTAATGATCTTTTGTAATAATTGTTGTTTTGTCTCATTGATTGTTGTCTTGTCCCATTGTGTCATGACAAATACAGCTTTCACCTCCCAATAGAATTCATCAACAGTGTTTCCCATTGCCTAGTTCGAGCAGGCTTTATAATAATGCAATTTTTCCGTCACAATTTCATGCAACAAAAATCGTAAAATTTCTGATAGTTGACTGATCAACTCAGCCAATATTTTTAACCAATTTTTCAGAAATTGCATAAAGTGTTCCACTTCACTATTATACTAATTTTATAAAACAGTATGCCCCATATTCTTAAGATTCCATCACGTACTGCATGTCCATCAAAAATTTCACAAAATTTGCTGAAATATTTCTGTGAACCGATCTTTCACTGCTTAAAATTTCTTAAGATAAATAAAGAGATCAACGTCACTTTGTGAAATGTCAGAGCTAGATACAGAGTGCTTAAAAATTTCCCAATTATAACATCTCATGTGGAAGTGGCGGAGTGTGTTCATGCAATGTGATGTAGAAAAACAATTTCCGAACTGTGAAGAACAGATCTTCTGTTTTTAATGATCTTTAGTAATCATTGCAAAGGATCACAGTAAGCATCTGAATTTATTGTTTCGGTTACAATCTCATGATGTTTTTAATGATCTATTGTAATAATTGCAAAATAACACAGTAAGTATCTGAATTTATTGTTTTCGTCACAAGTTCAAGGCGGTACACATGACTTTCCGGTTGGATAGCTCATGTGTACCGTCTTGGAATCCTTTGGAATTGGAATCCTTCCATCCTTTTTTACATTGATTGTTGTTTTGTCTCATGGGTGACATGACAAATACAGTTTTTACCTCCCAATAGAATATCGTCCATAAATTCATCGCCAGTATTTTCCAGTGCCTCGTTCGAGCAGACTTTATAATAATGCAATTTTTTCGTCACAATTTCATGCACCAAAAATTGTTAAATTTCTAAAAAATGACTGGTAAATTATAAATTATAAATCATCTGATATTACCGACTTTTTTAAGCAAATTTGCAATGTCCCATCTTCTTACGGTTCATCACTTACTTCATCTTCATTTTCAATTTCACACATTTGGTGCAAAGTTTCAGTGGACCGAACTTACTTTTGCACTTAAAAGTTTAATCCCACTGCGTACATTTCAACAGGATAAATTTTCCATAAGTGTGTTCCTTCTGACGTAGACATTGGTCTTTATTTTAATACTAAAACCTATTTGTCAGCTATGCACGATCAAAAACAGAATATTTGTTGCTCCCAGAGTGATCCAATGTTTAATACATTTAGAATAACTGTTACCTAATAACTGTGAATAACTAAGATACTACTATTTAGAGGATACTAAAGTAATACCATCAACAGCGCTTTAGCTATTTAATATTTGTCGAATATCGAATGTCTGACACGACATAACATGTTCGCATTTCAATGAATTTTTAACTGGTATGACCCATTCAAGCGATGAATAAATATATTTTATTCTATATAATATATAAATATATAGAAGAAAATTTACGGATCGAATCACTAGCTGTTGTATTCCCGTTACTAGTTTCATAATGAAATCTGTATTTCGAAATTAGTAACGGAAAGAAAATAGTAAGTGATTATGTACCTAAAACATGGTATATATTTTTTTAAGAAAATAACCAACCATCACAACCATCAAAAATTCAAATAACATCAAGAAAATAACCATCAACAACTTAGTAAATATAATGATTAAAAAAAAAATAAATGTTGGTTTTTACAAAATTTTTTAATCTATCACATGTGTAGAATCTAGATAAATTGTTAATTAATCGAAATTATTTGGCGACGTAAGAGAGTTTCATGTTTGCATTTATCAATTACAATTTTTATTAATTATTAGCGTTGATTGATCCATAATAAGATTCTTTAATAATTGTTTATTCAAAAATGTATTTCCTTATTTTGTTTTAATTTATTGTAACCGGTTTCACTTATATACTAAGCATCATCAGGCTAAAACTATTATGTAAATATATAGCATATGTGAAATTAGGTTCTAATTAAGTGATACAATATGTTCCGTAAATCTATATCTGATAATTAACTTTTTTGGCCTGATGATGCTTATGGTATAAGTGAAACCGGTCCCAAATAATTAAGACAGAGTAAGGAAGTACTTTTTATAATAAAACAATTTTCATTAAGAGAATTATATATTACAGCATATGTTATATTTAAAGCATGCTGTACATTATGTATTTATAAAACGCTGGAAATTAATATATGATATATTATATTATGTACAATTGACGCTTATACTTGTAAATAGCACGAATTTTAACACAACTTGTATAAATTTTTCAGCGCATGGTCAATATTAACACTTGTTTAGGTAGAATTAGAAACGCGTTTCCGAATTGGAGCCGATATGTTGAATAATCAAAAAAGCTCAGTAATTTAAAAACTCCATTTTAATTTTTTTTTTTATATATAAAACTTTTTGACCTTAAATGTTTTTTACAATATTTTGTCAAATGGTTTTATTTGCAAGAAAATATGGTGTTTAGAATATTGAGATTTTGATAATTCTCATTTACGTACTTCTGGTTCTCTGCTCACTATAATTTTTGTAGTCTGTTTAGTATGGATTCAGTGATTAACCACATGGAAATTACGTAAGGTGTATGGTAATTCCTGTTCTATTTATTTAGGATTTATAAGATTAATTTTAATTAACTTAGTAGGAAAAAATTTCCAATGTTTATATGCCACATATTTTACCGTGTAAACTAAATCGGATGAGTTGCCATATTGATATAATTAATCTGCTTTTATTGCAAATGAGGGCTTAATTATATTTTAAATTAAAATACCAATGCAAACCCAGCTTTAGCTTCAAATCAATCACGTAACAGGGCCAGACATATTCAGATTGGGTCATGTTTTCACCCGTAGTAGAGGTATAGGGAACACAAACTTTTTTTAACGTTACAGAATATTCACAACTTCTACTCTATGTAGTATATACTTATTTGAATGCAAGTGAACCCATCAAATCTAGTTACTTTTATATTGGGATGGAGCTTCCAACAAATGCTTTTGGGCCAGACCACGTGTTTTTTGTTTACATTTGGGCGTGCGGCCATCTTGAATTTCGCAGTATTTAGGTTATCTTGGGGTATCATCGGCTTTGTCCATTGTCGTTTAGTATTGGGCATCATTGGGTGATTTGATCGCGTTATCGCAGGGGTGTGAACTGAGCCCTAGAGACCTGTGTACTGAGCAATAGTATCGAGAGCTGGGCTCTAAGCATTCACCAATATGTTAATACATTCTATCAAATAAGTAATTGGCATGGTGAATGCGTCGGGCGTTACTAAGCAAAAACTACCGGAAAGACCTAGGTTTTCCTCTAATTAGGGTATGAATTTGATTTGTGAATGTAAAATTTTAAGTTTATTAGTACTTTTGTTATATCACTGTCAAACATATGAAAATGCTTTATATTTGCAATAACATATTTATATGACTAGAAAAACATTATGGGAAACACTACAATGAAATTTTCAAACCATAGTACGTGGCTTTGTTTTTGTAATAAATTACTTTCGAAAAGATTCTTCCTATTAATTTTATAAAACGTCGGTGCGTTTAATATTTATATACTTTCTCTAGCTTGTTATGCATTTGCCTACACAAGCTACAGTATATGTAGTTACAAAATACTACATACGCTACAATGGAAGTCTACATCGGCTACTATGGGAGCATGTGTATCAGAGTGCCGTGGGAACTGGTAAGAAAACTAAGTACAATTACAAATTTTACAAATAAAAAGAAGACAAAAAACAAACCCCATCGTAACTCGTTCCCCTCGAAGGAATAAGAAAGCTCCCCCTTACTTTATTTCATCACCTCAATGCCCTTCCATCTTGCTTCTCCCTTCAATAATTCTTTCCAATATACCTTTTATTCTTGCTTCCAAACGCACTCTTAGATTCCCCGCCAAACACATTTCTTCATCACTCCAATTGATTCCTAATGCATTCATCAGATGCTCCCACCTTTCTTCATCTCTTCCACATGTCGTGCATATGCTCTCACTCTCATCCATCCAATACCCGTTTCACTTTCCTCCACATCTAAATCACGCAATCAGTTTTCTTTCCATACTCATATCTGATGTCATATGCTCTGGTATTCCCTTCCTACTCATTTACTTAAATATTTCCTATTGTATATCCCATTCCTCATTATTTTCCATCTTTCTTACTCCTGAAAATCATTCAATCTTTTCTCAACTTTCATTTACAGCTTCCTTCACATCAAAGATTTTCTCTAACTATCTGTCCACAGACTATGCTATTCTTTCATACACTTTCTTGTCCATTCATTCACACAGCCACCCTTCCTTTCAGTGCCATGTACAGGGTGCGGCGCTAAAATCCGGACAAATTGAGGAAAAAATAGAGAAGTTTACAATTTTTTTTTACTAAATTGTTTGTTAGGTCATAAAGAACATATTTACTCAATATAGCCTCCCTCTGCTTGAATGACCGCCTCCATTCTCGTTCTGAAGCGGTCGCAGGCTCCATTTTAATGAGTCACTGTCCATATCAGCGAATGCCGCCTCTATAGCCGCTCTCAATGATACGTCCTTTGGATGCTTGGACTTGTTAGTGACCCTTTCAAGCTGTTAGTGAAACATTTTTTGGACCAAAACATGTCAACGTTGTCCGACACCCATTTTTGCACCAAATGACTTATGCGCCCCGGCGCATTGTCCTACTGGAATACATACGGCAGCCAATACAATTCCCATAGCCAATGCGGCTTCACCATATTTATCAGAATATGCAAATAAACTTCTTTTTGTGCCATTTTCCCCTGTGTACAAAAAATGAGGTGGCATCACATCAACCTCACTGGACACAACACTTAAGTCGGGAAAATTCGCCGGAAATTTAATTTTGGAAACAATGGGAACATCTTCAGGGTCATGAGGAAACCAGCGATCATTCCCTCGTTTGATTTTCGTATGGACAGTAAAAAAATTTCGTCAGAAAAAACCTGAGGCGCCCGGCAGTACTGTATCGTAAAGAACACAAAAGCAGGTTACAGTGCTCCACTCGTTTCTTTCTGGCAGCTTCGGAAAGCATCTGTTTGACTTTAATTGTATAAGACTTGTAGCGAAGATCCTTCTCGACGATTCAACTCATCGTTTTTTCACTCACACCGACAAGCGATGACAATTTGCGAATCGACTGCCCTGGATCCTCCAAAATCAGCTCCTAAGCATGTTGAATGATTTCGGGCATCCTGACAACGCGATCTTTCGAATGACTTTTCGTAGCCGGTGTTCCAAAACCTTCGATGGACTTCTTCGACTTGTTAGACCTCACGACGACATCATAAACAGTCGATCTTGTGCACCCGAAGAATCGAATGATTTCTATCGCTGAGCGCCCAGAGCGAACACTTTTGATAATCACGGTGGATTATACTCCGCACTTGAGTTCAACTTTGCGTCGGTTTCGAGGTTATAAATGTTTATAACATGTGTTATGCTATTTGGACGCTAATCATGACCTCTCGAAGTGATATAGAATGACAGGAAATTCAAATTTGTCTGGATTTTGGCGCCGCACCTTGTAGTGGGTCACTATTCATGTATTGAGCCTAATAATAAAAAAACAGTTAGTTGTTTATGACAATTGCTTTATTGTTTTTCAAAATATTCTCCATGATGATCTATACAGTTTTGTATACGTTCGAACCATTTGTCAAAAAAAATTTCGTCAAAAAAACGTAATCCACGCAATTTATTCTGAATAAAAAGAAGTTTATAACCATATGTTGAGGATGTCACTGTGCTGGCGAAACATGTCAACAAATAAATAAATTTGTTTTCAAAAAGTGCATTTTATTTATATTTTCAAATTAAAATTAAAAATAAATAAAGTATTACATTAAAATGAATCTGCACAGCACAAATGCCGAATCAATTAATTAGTAAATGAAGTGATTAGGAGCCAAATCATTAATTCGATGGTTTGAGTGTTCAAATAGTCGGTTGTTTCAACTGATGTGTGAGTGCTCGCATTGTCATGATGAAGAATGATCCGATGGTGTTTATTTGTTTTTCTTATTTCACCGAAGACTTCTGGTAAACAAATGGTTGTGTACCACTAAGATTAGAAGTTTTACGTTCCTCTAAAGGCACTATTGCAACGTGACCAGTATTTCGAAAAAACAAAAGACCATTTGTTTCGAAATGCTTCGAGCTTAAATGTTCATGTAATATTTTATATATGGAAGTCGAACTAATGCCTAAGGTTATCTCAATCTCACAGTATGTCACATGACTATCTTACATTATCAGTTTTTACACAGCATACATGTTTTCTGGCACAAAAACGTCTTTTGGTATGCTAGTACACCTGCTCCCCATTGCAGTTTCTTTCCAGTTATTAAGCACTTTACGCTATGCACCCTTCATTGGCCTAAAAAGGGCCACATTAGGAGGCTGAAGAACGTGCGTGTCATTAGGGAGTAAAGTAATAAACTTAATATTGTTTTTTTGACAGACCCTGACCACGTCTACGTTAATGTGTGAACTTCAATTGTCCCCGATGATTATTTTCGTGCCTTCCTGGTTTTTCAGTATGGGCAAGAGTAAACATATAAAACAATCCTCGAACACTTGGTAATCAAACCATCCTGATTTGGTTTTACTATATCGTGCATTGTCAGGTTCATCTTTGGTTCAAGTGGACCATAGATTTATAATTGACATATATTGGTACTAATTCTCCAGCTGCACTTCCACATAGCATCATGGAGGTACACGCTTTGGTTGAGTTACGTATTCTCTCCGGATATTTGGCCGCTCGTGGAGTAATTATTTTCACAGAACCAGGATCGTCGACTAAATTTGTTTCATCATAATTCCACACGTTAGTTGCTGGTACCCCTCCATTTCAGCTTCTAGATTGATAAAAAACTGGGTTATAATCATTTCATCCGTGGATGCTCTGGCATGGGAAATATGTTTCGCAATTCGTTGACTTAATTCTTCTTAGTGTCGTTTTAGGAATGCATCCGCAAAGTTGATACCGGGGAAATTATTTGTAAAACACTCAACTTTTCAGCAGAAACGACACACCTTAAATCGAACGTCGTTACAGGAAATTAGTATGAGGACATTGCAATGATATGCCCAACTAATTGCTTCTCCTCCTCAGAATCGAAAACAGGTTGCGTCCCTACCGACTTTCCATGTTCGCTATTTAATTTTAGTCACAAGGTCTATGGAAATTAAACCTACAAAACAATAGGCCAGTTAATAACTGTGATTAAGAAATACCTATGTTAGTACCTACCTATCAGAGGCTTCTCGTAGCGTTAACTTTTTGTTTCTTACAAGATCAACGATCCGTTGAAGAGTTTCCTCAGTGTAATTGCGGTACGTTCAGGAACCAAGTTTACGCTTATGTGTCCTCGGCATTCTGGATGCAAGAAATGTCCTTTATAAACTAAATAAACGAATAAATAACAACATCAACGAGGAATTTGCTCTGGGGTTACATTGTACCACAAAATTGCCATCACAAAGTTACCCCTTAAAGTAGAGTTATTTTCTATTTTTGCGTATAATTAAAAAGAGCGAAAAGTATAAATTCAAATACCACGCTCCTTAAAGTTATGAATTATTATAAAATTACCTGTACTTACTTTTATTTCGATAATTGTTACCCGTTTGGCACACTACTTGAAAGTTTGGAACATAGGCATAAAACCGCCAAAAGTCACGTTAAACAGTTATTATTGTTCAGGTTAACAAATAGTATTCATTGGGCAGTGTAGCCAACAGGAATTTCATTTAAATTACTATAGAAGAGAATTACCCACCAAAGAAACTAGTAACTTAAAACATAAGCGGGAAATTTACAAAATAAAATATTTTGAGCACCTGTCACAAAGTACACCCGCAGTCACAAAATATCCTCACTTTACGGTGTATTATAGGAAAGAAAATTTGCGATCGGTTTAATAATTTTACAGATGTGCTTCTATTTGAAATGGTGGTCACACTGTATATAGAAAATTAAATAATGGCTTCATAATTGGTTTTAGTTGTGCTATTTTAAATTTTATCAATAAAAATCTTATAAATCTTATGTATGTGACTAACTTTAAACAGAGATATCATACGCAAGGTGTT
>WYDF02262812.1:0-19007 GCA_009867245.2 Adranes taylori
AAGTAAATAGTACTTACATTCTTCATTCAAATTTATTTAGGTTTTATCTATTTTTATGAACGTAGTGTTTTATGGATTAAAGTAATACGTACGTAATACCAACTAGAAAAGTAACAACTGAGTGTCAGTTACAGCAAATATCCTGAAAAAGCGGTTAGTTCGAGATGCATGGCGCCGTTCTACCCACTACCACGAGGGATCACAAGCATCCTCCCTATTAGGAGCATCACGGTCGTAGCCATGGAAAGGCTGCGCCTAGCTCACCCAGCCACTAACCAGCCCTTGCGAGAAATGAAAATTCCTCCTATACATTGCAACCAACGTTACACATTAGATGACACTGCCAAATGAAGTATCCAACCAACATAAGCCGTCTATATAGATATTACGACCCCAATGAGAAGCAGGTATTTCTTTCTAAAATTGGCTTCAATTGGGTATTTATTCATTTAATTTTGTGTTTGGTAAAGCTAATTTTCTTACATCGAATTAAGTAAATTGTCTGGTTCCAGGAACATTGTGATAACTTGTTTGTATTCTGTATCACCCATAACTCCAGTTTAGTATGATAACACCTTGGTTCTAGTTAATGTGAAGAAGATTTTGTAAGCTGAAAGGTTTGTTTACGTTTGTTTCGAGATTAAAAAAATATCGTTTTTAGCTATTATGAATATAGTATGCCAGTTGCATGTTCTTTTAAGAGGCTTATTTGTGTGTTTTAATCATTTATCTCGTATAATTTTAAGTATTTCTTGATCAGTTTGAGAATATAGTAAAAAAACAGTTTAAGTTATATGTCAATTTACGCCGTATCACTCGATTTGTCATTGATGAATGGTAGGCAAACTTATAGAGTACTAGCTCGTACAATGCAGTTATGAATTAGGACGTTGAGTTTGTAAGATGCAGAGGGCGCTATTGACATAGTGCCAGGACATTTTGACTATTTGTGTGAGGGGGTTAACTGGTTCATCGCGGTTATAATAGTGGTAGTAGGTGCTGTCGGATGTACTAAACAATAAAATAAACTAAACAATAAGTTAATAACTGAACAGCTAAACTGCAAATTTAACAGTCTACTAACACCAGTCAAGATCTTATATGGAAACAATGAACGTCAATAACACAAAGAAATAGTAAATCCGACAACGCCGGATATGTAACTTTAGACAGAAGACACATACGCGCAGCAAAGGACATAACTCGACCATAACAACAGTCAGTTCGATAATTGCCCCATGTCCGAAACTCGAGTCACAAAATAAATGATATAGTGATATAATAGTGCTTACGACGTTTTTCACATATATAAAATATACATATATATATATATATATATATATATATATATATATTACTACGATAAAACAAAAACTGTGGACCATATTTCAAAGCAAGTCATTAAAACTGAATAAGTACCAGAACATTTAATTTATAATACATGTTCCCTCAGTGTACAAATTAAAACGTTTAATTATGAAATATGTCATTTATGTACAATATAAACGTAATTGCCACTCGATCGTATTTTGATTTGTCATCAATATGGAATAAAAAGCTTTTTGTATATACGTCTATTAGATATTGTATATGCTTATATGATTTGCAAAACATTTGCGGCTATCAGAGTTTCCACCAATTGTCACAAAATTTTTATAAAAAATGTTATAAAATTTAGCTTTGTTGATTGTTGTAGATGTATTTCTTCCGAGTCGAATAAATTATTCCTATTAATATAGTTTATTAGCATAAACGATATAAATATAAACCATGATATAAAGTTATGAAATTCTGATATATTGCGACGTCTAGAAAAAATAAAAGTTTGAATTGAATACATTCTAATGCAAACATGTTAACTTAGTCATAATTTTTATATATCTAATTATTTAACTTGCAGTGATTACATACGAGAAAAACAATACGAGAATTCCATTTTCTTCAGAAAAGTAGTGCTTGAAATCACTATGACTGTTAGAATAACTAGTTATTCTAACATCTTTTTGGAATAGATTCCATTCATGAGTCGAGAAGTTAAAATTTCAGATTGCAGTTTAGACATGTATAAATCCCTGATGAGGTTATGAAGGTCTTGTTGATTTGGAAAGGAAGGTTCTGATGAACCACTGACTTCATATGTAGAAACTTCTCTTACCGTCTACAACATTTTCCGTTTCATCTTCGTTAGAAACAGAGCAACTTAAGGCTATATCACATCATATACTGGTACATGGTACTGTCTACAAATCTTACCGCCTACCACATTTCCCGTTTCGTCTTCGTCAGAATCAGAGCAATTTATCTGCAACTATCACCATCGCATACTGGTAGGCTACATCACCTACTCAACAACAAATCAAGCTATTAAGAAAGAAAAAATAACAAATGCTATTGAGGCGATAATGAGAGGAATGCCGTTATGAAAAGCTGAGGAAAAGTTTGGAGTTTCGAATTCTGCTTTTCATAGGCATTTCAAACAGTATAATTTAGCTGGCAATTTAAATATAAAAATAAAGGTGGAGCGACACCTATATCTGGGGCCGTGGAAAACGCTAAATAGCGCTCAATATTAAAGTGTTCTAGTTGAGATTATCCACAAAGCACATTTGATTTTCGTTGCTTCATAAAATATCATTTGAACAGGGAAGGTATGTGCATCCGACAATCTAAAGATAACTTGCCTGGTGTGGAGTGGGCATTGGGCTCTCTAAAAAAGACATAAGGAAACCCTATCCCTTATGTTTGACATCCCGGCTTTGACAAAATATCAAAAGGGGCCGGGCGATAGTTTCCCCAAGTACAATAAAAAGCTAGTAAAAGATATACCGCCTCACCATCAGATAAATTATGATGAATCCGCTCTATGTCATGATTCTGGCAAGCGTAAAACGATATGTAAGTATCCCGAGCGCATAATGAATTCTAGCAAAGCTAGCGTATCTGTTTATCTTTTCTGCTAGAACCTCGCGGACTTTGTTCCCCTGCTACACAATTATACCAATAAACCAAAACACTTGTGGACGGAAGGTGCTCCACCAGGATTCTTTTACAATGGAATCAACAGTGGGTGGATAGATGGTACATGCTTTTTGGATTGGTTCCAAAAAGTTGTAATCCCATACTGTTGACGTTTTCCTGGAAATAAGCTGCTGATTGCTGACAATCTTAGTTCACATCTCTGTCTTGAGCTAGTGCGCCTATCAGAAGAGAATTATATAAGTATCGCATTCCTCCCACATAACTCCACGCATCCCACGCAGCCGCTACACATCTCCTTCTTCAGGCCGCTAAAAATGAACTGGAGGAAATTCCTAGAAACTGAGAAGTCATAGAGTAAAAGTTAATAACGCATCTTTTGACAAAAAATACTTCCCAATGCTTATGAAGAAATACATTAGAATCAATGAATCTTAATATGGAATGGGTAATACATTCTGTTTCTGAAAAAACGGGGATATATCCCTTAAACGCCCAGAAAGTGCTATATAGCTTGCCACCCGAAAGCTCTGATGTGGAAGCAGGTAATTCCGCTGCCCTTAACGCTGATCACAGTTTGACAAATTTGTTGACGAAAATAAGATATAGGACAGAGAGCGGCCTGTTAAATAGGGAAAGAAAGAAAAGACTAAAACTGTCTGCTGGGCGCAGTATCACTGCGGCAGATCTTAGAGAGGATGAAAGTTCAGCAAGTGAGACAGATCTTGAAGAGGCCGGCCCAAGCCGGTTATCACAATCCCACAACATACTGAGGACTTTGCCGTTTCAACCCACCCTTTTGAGGAGAAACTTCTTGAAAAAGAGGACTGGGTGATGGTAAAATTTCAGTATGACAGGAGGGTCAAATAATTTATTGGAAAGATTGCGTGAGGACATTTTTCAGACAATTGAGTAAGTGTGAGAAAATATTTATTTTCCCCAATGTGCAAGATGTGTCAGAGTTCCAACCTCTGATGTTATTCAAAAATTAGCGCCCCCTACTGTACGAAGGCGCCGATACACGTTTCATCCAACACCCAGTAGGTTTTTAAATAGAAATTAAAAAAATGTTAAAAAAAATGTTTTTAAGTTGTTTCAATGAATAAAAAATATTTTTATTTGGTTATTATTTTATTTTATTACTTAAATCATAAGCCCCGACTAACAAATCAAATCAATTAGCTTCCACATTATTAAAAAAATGTTTTGATAACTTTGATACTCTTCAAAATAATTAAAAAGAAAATGAAGCTGTATCAATAGCAAATAAATAGAAATATGTACAAGCTTTCAGAAAAATTGAAAAATTACTGACGAGCGCATGAGTAGAGCGCTGCTGGTCTGAAAAATGATGTATGATGGCTTTCACACAGAGAATGACTAGACAGGTGGATTTTGGGGTACAAATAGTGAGAATTAAACAAAATAGTTCAGTATCCGATTTATTTTCGGAATAATCAAAACAAAATTTTTAAAATCCTTTCCGCTATCTGTTTCCTATGCACAAGTAACGTCGACGCGCTCCGAGCCGTTACATCGCGATTACTTCACACACCGCCTGATTAGTGTGTATAGTTGTGGTTTAAGTCAGCGTTGTGCGCAGGCAACGTCGACGGGTTCCGAGGCGTTGTATATGTATTCAGCTTTGGTGTATGTTAGAATTAGTCAACACCAACGGACTAAAGGGTGTTGATGAAGTTCCTTACCCTCTAACTAGAGTGTATAGTTTTGGTTTATATCAGTGTTGTGCACGGGCAATGTCAGTGGGCTCTGGAGCGTTGTTTTGATGCTACGTTAGAACTAGTCACCCGATAAGACCAGCGTATTTAGGGGTGTTGAGAAAGTTTGTTATATCCTAGAGAAAGTTCCTATTTCCAGGCTCCAGTAATTTATTTTATATGATAACTGGTAAGTCGTCTTTTATTGCAATGAAATGATTTCGTACCCATCAATAATCTTTTCTTACTGGGAAGTAAAATTCCAAACGTTCTTCCAATTTCGACAAATGTTCACTAATGACTTTTCTTAGAGACGTAACATCAAGCTCTTCTCATGTATCTAAGATGTCGAACATACCATTACTGAAAAATTAATTACTGGAGCCCGCAGCTGATGGAGGCTTGAAAGCAAGCTTCGAAAATGAAAATAAGTCATTTGCATGTTATTTGGTAAAAGTTAAAACAGAATATCCTAATGTCTCAGACATTGACATGAGGATACTACTTCCTTTTTACATAATTTACCTCTGTGCGATGGAATTTTCAATAATGCGTGTAATTAAAACAAAATATAGAAATAGTCTGAGCATTTATTATCCAATTCGCGTGGGCTGTCATCAATTCAACCATGAATAGAGAAGCTGGTGAAAAATAAGCAGTCTCGTCTTTCCCATTAAGTTTTATTATTATTAATAGTATAATTATTTTGACACTTAGAAATAAAATACTAATTTTGCTGTCATTTTGTGATTTATTATTAACTTGAAAAACCAAATTTAAACTCTTATCATCCATCAAGAACTACATTTAAATTGGATTCCTATTATAAAAATGTTACCAATGGTCCCTAGACCTAGTTCAATTAAAAGTTCACTGCCACTGAATATGATACCAGTCAACACATTTGGACAAAAAAATACCGGTTCACTGCATTAGATAGTTTGAGAAGTACTGAGCTAGACCACACTGGACCAGAAATAATATATCCCATATGAAATATGGGATTCTGAAAAGTGCCTAACAGACCAATACAAATACATATTCATACCGATTTTCAAAAAACACAAACCATCACAATGTGTAAACTATCGTATAGTAGCACTGATATCCCATGTAAGTAAGGTCATGCTTACAATCATTAATGAGCAACTGAAATCCTTCCTGCTGCGACAGATATCCAAAATACAGTCTGGATTCATGCCTCGGAAGGGTACGTGCGAACAAATCCTAAGCATTCGCCAAATTATTGAAGAATCTCGTGAATTTAACATAGATGCTTTGTTTATTATTCCAAGGCGTTCGACACTGTACAATGGAGTGCCTTGGGAGACGTCCTATTGAAAATGATAATTGGATTATGGGTGCGAGGAAAACATTCGTAGACGTATTACAATAAGAAGAACGGAAACAGTCAAAGTTACAAATATCTTGAAAGACACCACCATCACTCCCTCGTGTTTAAAATTGCCCCGTGTGCGTCAGAGAGCTGGATTATCAAAAAATTTGACGCTCCCTGAAATATGGATATAACGAAAAATATTGCAAATATCTTGGACTGGCCACCGTACGAATATTTTGGGCCTAAGAGACAGGGACACAATGGAGTCTCTAACTTTAGAGGGCAACTCAAAAGGGTACAAGATCCAGGTGAAGATCTCCCACGAGGTGCACTGATCAGATTACGGGATTCATAGTTGCAGAAACAACCCATTAGGCTCAAGACAGCTCATCATGGTCTGAAAAGATAGCGCAAATTCTATGATGTCACCACGTCCTTACGGAGGATAATGGACAGAGAAAGACAACATTTATGTAATTTTGAAAACTGAATTATTTAAATCAAATAAATTTAAAATATTAATTATTTTCAATTTATTCAAATAAATTTAAAAGCAGGCGGCGCAAATGAAAAATTGAACATGGACGCAAAAAAATGTACCTACGTACGCTATTGTCCCACTTTATTGTTAAGATTGCATTTATATCATTTTTATTATATAAAATCGGCGCTACTGATTATAGATGAGCAGCGATCTAAACAAGAAGATAATAAATTTTCGAGGAGGGCTTTTTGCGCAAAGCACATCATTGTTCATCGACAGATATGATGAATGGTTTTCTTCGGAAAAGATATTGAATAACCATTTTCAAACGATACAAATGGTTTCAAGATTGAGATGTTATTTTCAGCTCTCAATTTTGTTTTCCTTCGTCCAAGGATAAACTGATATCTTGTTTGTAATTGGTTTGTTACGGAATAAAAGATTTTTCATTGTGTGTAAGGCTAGATTATTATTAACGAAAATAGCAAATGCTTGTCGCATCGCGTATAGGATTTATCACATAGCATTTTTACTTATAATATAATATTAATTTAAATGTAAATTAAAACCAGGCGTACGAAATCTCCAGGTGTACTTTTAATATTTGCAGTATATCCGAAGTGCACTGGAAAGGCAATGGTCACTACAAAAGCGATGACCACACAATATACTACTCAGAGATCAAATATTTGTTTACCAAAATTACTCGAAAGTGTGTGGCCAAAACATCGGCAATTCATGATGCGGGTAACCAACTTTTGACTGATATGGAAAAGGTAATTGAGATATGGAGGAAATACTGCCAGGAGCTGTATACCGACGCGACCTATGTACCAGCCGACCACAATACGATAATAGAGGAACTAGAACCAGACATGCTACTCTCCGAAGTCGATGCAGCTATTGCAGAAAACTCTGCCTACAATAATCTCCAAGTATCTACAGGATAACAGCAGAATATATAAAGAATACGGGTCCATCTAGTGTAAGATTACTACATGAACTTTCTCAGACCATTTGGAAAACAGGACTTTGACCAAGTGACTGATTTACTTCCGTAATCATCTCGTTACACAAAAAAGGTTTTACAAGAGACTGCAATAATTGCAGACTGATTGCGCTCATATCACATGCAAGCAAAATTGTACTGTAAAAGGGAGATGGAACTCGACCGGATTTGTAAAAGGGAGAGGAACTCGGGAACATATACTAAATCTTCGTCAGCTAATAGAAAAATCTAGAGAATACTACAGACCTATGTATTTATGCTTCGCGGACTACGAAAAGGCCTTTGATAATGTGTGCTGGGGACAGTTATGGAGTATAATGACCAAAATTGGTGTGCCACAACATCTTGTCAAAATAATAAGAAGCTTATACGACAACAGCCAAGCTGTTGTCAAATTAGATAGTAGTGTTTCCGATACATGTCGAATAAGAAAAGGAGTACGGATACATTTCCTGTGTTTATATCTTTAAAAATTAATAATAGGGAACATGTCACTGCAATATGTAACACTTTGGAACAAATTTTATGCCTAAAAAAGTGTGAAGAATTAGCTAATCTAGTACTAACAACTTCAGGTGCTTTATCTAATGTTACCCTATCATACTCTAATATAACTCCGAATCTTTTTGGAGCTTCTAGTGAATCGGATTCAAATGAAACAGTTATTCCAATCCAAACTCAACGAATTTAAAGGCTCATATAATTCCTACTAAGATGGCCGAAACAACTATGACACTCATGGAAGCAGAAACAAATAACGCGGGCCTATCTAAGCCGAAATTTGTAGGACCTATTTACTATTGGATATTTCTGAATTTTCGAAGACAGTGCCCGTCACAATTCTTGGGGCCCTGCTTTAAAAATTATACATATCGGAGCCTATATTCGTGGTAATGCTAATTCTTGCTTTAAAAGTTATGTTTCAAATGACGATACCAACGATAAAACATACGAACAAATTAAATCAAATATAATATCTGAAGTTGTGTGGTTTATGCCCAATTAGAGCATTGAGAGATAAAACCTATACACAACTATTTAATTAAACTAGGTGTATATACATATGCGCTACGTATTGTAGCATGCAAAATAATTTTATATTGCCTACTCTATTATTTATTTGATCAATAGGAATTTTTCGAAGTTGACATCGGATTCTCAATAATTCAATTAATTAATAATCCCAATAAGCAATTCCTTAATCAATCATAAATTAAATGGGATCCTCTAATAATATATATCTAAATTGACTAATCTAATTCAACAAAGAAATATAAAATGTATAATTAAATGTAATCTAATATATATTAATCAATCAATTAATCATAAGTAAAATAGTTAAATTAAGAAATTAAATACATATAAAACGACCTGTATAATCTTAAATGTAAAGAAATAAAAGCCAGGAAGAAAATGGTTAAGATGCAAGGCCGACAGCTTCTACAATCTACATACAAATAAAAACATCAGGTCACGAGCTAATAGGAAGCCAGCGGCATATGAATGCGGCAAAAGCTTTATATTTGCCGAAACGAGGAGCGGCTTCCTTTTATCTTATTTGTCATATATTTTAAGATCTACGATTTACGTGCTTCTTTTACGATGGCTAGCTTTTTTCATGAAGCGACTGTTTTTAACGTATATTTTTCGTTTGTCGGCTTATGCACGTTTAGACAGGAAATTTCATCCTGCCACAATTCTCTGAATGTTCGTTAAGCTTTTTGCCCTTTTGGATCTGATTGGATATCATATTTAACGTATTTTTGACGAAGGCGTTTTTCTATGAGATACTTTGATATTTTGACGCATCAAGCTATTATTTCCACCGCTCGTGTGACGCACCACTTTTAAAAATCACCAACATTTTCATTTTCACTAGATAACCGTCAACAAAATTATGCAACTTAGATCCTTAAATTTTCTTAACGTGTCAGGAAGAGACTTTTGATTGGCCGGAAGTATAACCTTCCTAAAAATGTTTAGCACAGGCTTTTTTCTAACTCCTCTTTTTGCGGCAGAAGCCGTCGAAATACATCGGCCTATGCAAAACACTACACCTCATCGGATGCTTCCCTTTTCCAGATAATTCGCATAAAAGGAGCCATCCAGGCCAGAATCAAATGAGACTCAATTTTCGAGTTGTTGTCTTGGGATGGCTGCGGGAACCTAATTGCCCCAGTTCAAAGCTATAATTCTGAAATAAGACCTAGTCAATTCCTTTTGGTCAACAAGAATGATCGCAGCCAGTGTTGATCTGATCTTCAAGCGTTATAGTAAAGTTTAAGATATCCAAACAACAAATTAAATCTACGAAAATAAAACAAGTAAATTAAAATTCTACGAAACTTCTACGTAACAAATAAAAGGTTATGTATCGCACGACACATTCTCTACTGAATCTTTCGATTCCCAATTTGTTATCATTTTGTACTACCCTTATTCTCATATTATTTTTCCACTATCCTTGACATCGATGCAATATATGGAGAGTCATACGAGAAGAAAATGTTGCCTAGAACGAGGACATCACCGACGCCAATTTCAGTACTTTGGCAGAGGCCAAATTCATTCCGTCAACGCAAATAATTAGTCAATATTCTCAGCATTATCAAGCATCAACAAAAAGCCAATTCATTATGTTTCAATGCATTTATACGCCTTCGCGCATATCTACGAAAATCCTTCGCCAACAGCGCATCGATAAGGTTCTGCATCGCCAACGCTCCATTCAATCATCATCTACGTATTATTCAACCAAGAATCATTTATTTAATCCAGTCAACTTCAACGCCGTTGGTACAGAAGAGAAGTTCCAGAGCCGCACTCATAGATGAATAAATCTAATACAATATAATATATACAATCATATTTAGTTAGTCAGGCTTTCTTTGCCTTTATTATTTTGAATGGAAGACGAGAAATGGAACAGCCTAACAAATTTTGAATTATATTTAGAATCAACGTTATTGCCAATCATTCAAAATCGCGCTTCGAGGCATTTTTGAAGTTAAAAATATTAGAACAATAAACCAAACTGTTGAAACTTCTTATTGCCTTTCTGTGTTCATCATATATATGAATAGTGTACTATATTATAAGATTACTATAAAAATTAAGCAATCAGAAAAACAATAAATTCCTAACCCAACCCTGAATCTCATGCAAGAGCAAATTATGTTATAAACAGAATAAGATATAAAAAAGCAATATAGTAATTATAAACAAATTACGATCCTGCTTTGATTAATTGTGTAACAAGTAAACCGTAACAGAGTGCATATTTGGAAATGTGCTCAGATATTTAAATTGTAGGAATTACCTTAAACCGTTTGTGAATACAGCCGTAATTGCACTTTGAACATTGTTGTTCATTGATGGTTTTTTATTTGTATAATTGTTGATATAGGTAGCTCATTATAAATAAGAAAAGGCAAAATCATTTCAAACAGTGAGCTGGTTTAGGTAGTGAAGTCCTAGCATTTCAAATGATAATGAAGTAGATGATGAAGATCGTTTATAATAATGTGTGAAATGGTCCATTCGTCTTGAACTAACCGCTTTTTTAAAGACATTTCTTGTAATTAAATAGTGTTAGTTTTCTTCTGGTATTAAGTACCTATTAAATCAAAAACCTATTAACTGATTTAGGATTAATACCAATCGATTTTATATTATCGATCGTTTAATTTCAAGAGGACAAAGTCTTGCTTAAAAATAAATGTTGCAGATACTATGCGAAATCGATAGTCTAGTGCAGTGAGTAGTCAGCAGTAAGTTTTTTCATGGAGCAATTGGCTGCAACAAAAGTTATACAAATCAGTAAAGACCGTGTAATTATTCATGGCTCTGCCAACTGGATTGTCATTCAATAATCGATTTAATATTAATTATTAAGTATTTTCTGTTTAATAAACGTTGTTATCGGTTAATCAATTGAACATGAATTAACTAACATAGCAATTTAGTAATCATCAATTTAATTTGATATACATTAATATAATATAAATAGCCAAATCAATTTAATTCGTTGAATATTTATCCCGTCAAAACTTACGAACAGAAGAAAAAAGAACGCCCGCATACTCGCATGCAGTAGATGTTTACAAAAAAGCTATTAATGTTAAGCATTGCCAGTTTCTTCGAGAGAATTTATGATTTCCCGTTTCGTTCCCGTTTAGTTAGCTATGTATTTTTTATTTTGATTTTTAATATTTTCATTTGCAATATTTGACGAGAGGCTTTGTAACTGTTTTTACAGCCACCCAGAATTGCAACGGATTTTTTTTATAACTTCAACGGTTTTAACCGCCCACTTCTACTGGTTTCGATTTTACAATTTCTAGTAATTTTGCTAGCAAAGCTTTTAGAGGTTTCGTTTCATAGATTTTTTTCAGTAAGGCGTTACGATATTCACCTTTATCGTTTCAACGATCCTAGCAGTCGGCTCTTGTTGGTTTTGGTGTTCTACGTTTTCTGAAAATGTTAGCAGACGACTGTTTCAATTTGTTACTTCTCGAGCTTTTACTCACGTAGAGAGACACCTTGCACAATACACAAAAGGAATGTATCCCTCCGCCAAATTTCAAATATAAAAAGCCCAAAGCCATCTACGAGAGGCAATTTAACGCTAGCGAGCGATTATCGTGCATCTCGAAGCCACAATTTGCAATTACCTGATCAGACCTCTGTTTTTGGTCCAGTGTGTATTACGCGTAGCGCAATGGCTAATCAGTTATAAAGCATCTTCAGATAGTCAACGATCAAGAAAAGAATTTAATAGCTAATCATTGCACAATGCAGCCTTAACAGAGATGTTTCGTTCATATCTATCCTCCGAACCGTAAAACAATTGTAATACAAATCAATTTATATCCAGTTTCCATCGTTTTACTTATTTTGATGGAATATGGAATGGAATGGATCCACCAAACAAATATTTGAATTGTAGCTAGGTTCAACAAGAAATGTCAGTAAATTAAAATCGCGAATAAAGTCCCTTATGTACTATAAATACAATGATCAATAAATATCGTTATATCACATTGTTATTGCGTATTACCTTTACCTATTATTGTTTACCTATATTTATATATATATATAAATATAAGTACAGTATAATCAAAGCGATAATTTCATCTCACTCCTGAAACAATGCAATAGCGTTGTGTTACAAAAGATAAGAAAGGCGGTTTAGTGGTTATGTAATGAAAATAATACGATCCTGTTTTAGTAAAATTAAATCCTATAACAATATTTAATACTAATTTATAATGTTTATACGACTTCTGAATTGATGTGACCTAGTTTCAGCAAAATCAATTTTCCGCTAGAAAACACATTATAAAGTTTTTACTATAGACTAAATATTTGAATTAAAGCATTCCAAAACATATAAATACAATATTATTTATAATTATAGAAATTAGGATCTTGTCAAAGGCTTCGAACAGACTTAATTAAAACGTATCTATTTCCAAATGAAATCCAATGCTTTGAAAACTTTGAATAGTAATTATGTGAAAATTTCCAAAACACGCACTCATTCAATGAGTATGTTATGAAACATTGACGCTCTTTGAGGAACTGTTTTTAGAAAACATCAAAGAAAACAGTTACGTCTTTGTAGTCTACTTCAAATGCCCAAGTGCTAATATATTATATGGTAGTATATTCCTTACAAAATTAAGATTCTGATTGAAGATTTGCAGGAAGGAAACATGAAACTTTCTAGGATTAGTTAAGTAGGTTCCAAAAAACAGCAATCAATTCTGAGATCTTCTATATATGCCAAAAGATGGCAAATGAATAATGTTAACAACAACAATGTATAAAAACTCCTTAAAAGTCGTATTAACAATTTTAAGAAAACACTAAACATTGTGGATATTAACCTGTAGTTTTTGATACCGCGCTTAAAAGTACAGTCCTAAATATTTACTAAAGACATCCGTTCACAGCATATGTCAGTCCTTATCCATCAATTTTGTCCTCTTCCAATGGATCGTTTACTTTCAAGAATTATTTCAATAATGTGTAAAATCCAATAAATATAAAATGTCAAGAAACTAGTTTCTAGGTCATCACATAGTTCAACATATAATATATTGTAATTTGTTGATTCATACATACTCACAGGGGATATCTGGAGGATACAAACTACGGTTCCTATGCTCCAAGCTATCTCTAAACAATACTGAATGTAACCAATTTATTACTTTGCTCTCAGATTGGAGGGGTTATCTGGAGGATGAGAACCACGGTTCTTATCGAGATATCTCCAAAAAAGCTACGTTTATTTTATTTCTTGCTAGTGGTGTCTGGAGGATAAGAAATAGAACTTCATATACTCCAAGAAATTGTGTAACTTAAGTTAACAGGTTAATAGGTAATTAAATATCTAAGTAACTATAGTAGAAAAGACTCTCAAGTAGTTTTAATAAAACTATATGGCTTAGTTAATCTATTTACGTTTATATCGAGCATATTAAGGTCCCATTAATAAAGTAAGCCTCTGACACTTTCAATAAAGAAATCTCCTTATATAATATGCTTGAAACATTGCACTGGTTTAGAATATTCATACGTATAATAAAGTTTTTTATAGTGCCTACAGTTAATCTAACGGCGTTAATAATAAGATAGGTAACAAAATAGCATAATACTAACTTGCATTTTATACGTACAAAAATACATCTGTAGAATGATGCCAATTCTTAGCACAAACCAACACAAAGGAGTTAGTCATAATGAAAGTAATCAACTGAATGCATGTCTCTTTAAAGGTCGACTTATTTAAAAAGGCCAAGTCATAACATTGATAATAGTATATGTAGAAATTATTTATTTGCATTGCAATAACTGTACCATACAATTTCATATATATATATATATATATATATATATATATATATAGACTGATTTTTATAATAAAGGCGAAATTCCTAATTTAGATGTCAAACAGAGTGTGTCACTGGGTACGGTGAAAACAGACTTTAACTGCTTTCATCGAGCAAACAGGATGGATAAAAGCATTTACGACGCAACGCTACACACTTGTTCAATGGTTCTTGGCTACAGTAGTTCTTACTGTGTTATTTTATCTACCCAATATATACGCAATAACCGCGTTGGTACAACTACAGCAACGAAACGTACGTAGAGATTTAAATCTCGATTAGCAGAAGTATTCATAGAAACATACCCGTATAGTATGTTCGATCGTTTGAAAGAATTTTTGTTAGATCCCTATTCTTCGTTGACGAGGACTCCCAGATATATTATGATGAACATTTAGCCCAGGCGCGTGTTATTCAAGAGGATTTTCGAATTTGATAGCAAATGCTTATTGCGCACTTTGGGATAAATTATGGAATCCGCCATTGTAAGGGGCGGTTCCAGGTTCTTTGGCTGGGTAATCTTTGACTGGATTTACCGCACACCTTTGGCAAAATGTGCGCCAATAGCAAGATTAACAAGTAGCAATAAACCGTCTAACTGTGATAATAGTGAAGTTCTAACTGTGATAGGAACTGAGAATTAAAATAAACAGGAACAAACAAAAACCACATATCTTCACTGAGACAGGTGTTCACTTCTTTCACAATATCATCAACAAAACGTATATAATTAATCACTGAAATTTGACAGAATTTCATCACTGAAATTTGAGTTTGACAATTTAGGAAAAACATAATATCTCTCAAATTACATTATTATTATTATTTTCGCTTCGTAGCGTGCACCTCCAAAGAATCTCAACTTTAGCACCTTTAAAAAGATGACGTCATACACGAGATTCTTCTTTGGGCAGATGTCAAGCAACGACTCTCTAAACAATAGAGTGAGTCCATACGTCATTGTCGGGTCGTGTGGCCGAAGTAAACTCAAAGTGCCCAGAATTACGGCCCATTGTATCTGACTTGCTAATTCTTCGCATTTGGTCTCGGAAGTCTAATAACACAATATTCTAATAACACAATATCAGATTTGTTTGCGGCTATTTATTTGATGGGTTCTAGGAAAACCCTAGCTCCAAAAGATTTTAACGGCGCCATTTTCAACTGCGGTCTCAATATCCTTAACGACGTAGGGTGCAACGGGGTCTTTGTGTATACCGTAAGAATGTCGCAGATAAAAATATAGCACTTTAAGGCGGCATTATGCCGCTGGATGTATTTTGTTCTAGCACAGACCGGGCATGCGGAAAGAACATGAAGTAGCGTCTCTGGTTGAGATTTGCATGCTCGGCAGTTCGTATCTGACACTGACACTCGTAAGGCCATTATATTCTTACGGTAGACGTGTTTATGACAATATCTTGGCATGCAAAAATAAATCCCTCAGTTCCAGATCGCAGGCCAGCAGATCTTAGGAAGCTGAATGTTAAATGTGGTGATAGCTCCAATTATGTGATGATATTATAAAATTGGCCATGCACATGTTTATCGCGATGGAGTTGTTTGAATATTGCCCATTGTGATTTTCGAACTACCTTTTTGGCAGCCTCGATGTCTAATTCCATCACGTTCATTGCTTCACCACTATTAGCCTGCATATCTGTTGAGAACGATAGTCCAAGGGATGAGGACGCCTTTCTTGCAGCCTTACATAGAAATGACCCAACAGCTGCTAATTCGTGCTCGTGTACAAATTTCATAAGAGGGTCATCTAGGTTGTTGATAACCGTGTTAGTCATTCCAATTACCATACGGCCATGCATTATTATTATTATTATTAAGAGCTGTCCGCGGAATGCCGTCCCATAGCACTGCGGCCAAACGGCTTATTGTACTTTCCCTGATAGTTTATTCGCAACAGTCTAATATACCTTTGCCTTGTACCAGTTTCAATATTTCTTGGTGAGAGCGTTTTTGTTCGATTTAAGATATAAATTTCGTTGCTCAAAATAGGTATCTCCTTCTGGATGCTAAAGCTTTACACTAACATAAGATATATTGGGCTGCCTCGTATTCCTCCAGACATAGTCTACACTCTACTTGGGCAGTATGACGGACAATTTTCTTCATATGCACTCTGTGAGCGTGTCCTGTTTTCAGGCCAGGTACCAGGCCAGGTCAGGTGCTTTTATTTCTGCTTTAAGCACTTTAGCTAATTTAGAGTATAATTTTTACATGGGTTCTCTATAAAGTGCTTACGATGTTTAATTCCAATGTGTTTAGTAGTCAATGTGTTTTTGATTGGTCCAGTTTCTTATGTCTTCTCTGATGGAACTAACTGGAATTCGCAGAACCAGCTCCGGTCCAATGAATAGTGTGATGGATGCCTACTTTGCTAATGCATCAACTATCTCTGTCTCGTTGCCCTCAATGACCGTGTGCTCTGGTGCCCATATCAGTGTAACCGAGCCCATATCAGTGTAACCGAGCCCATATCAGTGTTAACAACGTTAAGCGCCTGAAGTGCCCCCCCCCCCTGACTGTACTTACTATAAAAATCCGTTGTTTGTTATATCATATTTCCCTAAACAAAATGGAGCATATATTTTGGCCCGAAAAAAAGTAGCAAATCTGCCTAAGGGGTAGGAGATTCTGCGTGTTTCGGCCTTTCTCTGTATATTCCTGCTCCCGTATTTTCAGAAGTTCTTGAACTGTCTGTGAAACAGACAAGAGCAGATTCTGGAAAGATAGGAGGTTTTCTCTCCACAAACCTGAGTCTATAATTACTTCATAGTTTCTGTTATATTGTAGACTGGAGATATACACTCCAATTTCATTTCAAGTATTGCATCCAAGTAACCTTAGTGTCTCTATTCTTTAACAAGTTCGGTCTGTTGGTTATGAGCCGATCGCACTATAGGACACGGAAGACTCCGACCGTCCCAGTTGTATACACTTATCACTTCTGGAACGGAAACTTAAAAGTGCGTGCCCAAGAGTTCTTCCACAACTTTCCTTTCAGATCGCGTGTACGTGCCGTCAGCTTTGCACCGTGAAGCCTATTGGCGTGAAAGGGACTTTTGTAGTGTGACCGCTAGCTGAATTCTTTCTATTGCCTAGTAGTGTATCCTCGAAGAGTCCCTCTTTGCGTTTCTTAAAGTTTTATTGTAATCCATGAGAGTTTGAGTAGTTGCTAGTTGCTAAGTAGATGCTACAATATCATCAACAACATGTATATAATTAATAAATATGATATTAAACCATCACTGAAAATTGAGTTTGACAATTTAGAAAAAATATAATACCTCTCAAATTACATAGTAAATTACTGATATTACTCAAAATACTCATATTACACACTACCTTATCAAACAGACATACACTGCCCACACAAAGATTGAGGAAGTTTACAATTTTTATTTGCGAGCAAGTACGAGTATGTTTTTCTTATAGTGTCGAAAAACCTCGTAATTTGTTTTTGATGTCTGGGAATAAATAAAAGTATTGTATGTCAAATCAGGATTAAATGGCGGAAGATTCATCAAATCTACATTTTGAGTGCTCAAAAAGTCACTTGTTTAAGTCCATGTATTCAAGCTGGCATTGTCGTGGTGAAGAATGACCCGTCTTCGGCGGTTAGTTTCCCAGAAACTTATGTCAAAGAAGTGGTTGTGTATCATTATGAATTGACAGTTCTACATTACACCAATGGTACGGTTTTAACATGTCCAGTTTTTTCGAAAAACCATGCGACCAACTGCTTTGAAGTGGTTCGTGCGCAAACAAGTTTTGTTGGATTTGACTCTGCTGGTGAGGGATTGGACTCATTTGTTGGATTTGATTCTACGAATACTTGTCTCGAAAAATCCACTTCGACCACTTAACACGAGCCGTTTTTTGAGTAATTGTCAAATTACGTGGGATCCAACGCAAACAAATCTTTTTGACGGCAATATTGAATATATGCTAGTGCCATTTGTCCCCTAGAATGCACCAATCTCACGAAAAGTCGCATGACGATCTTGTTGTAGTATCAGTTCGCGCACAGCATCTGTTGCTGGAATATTACGGCCACGATTGTATTCAGTAAATGAACGATAAACACAGGTCCTTGATGGTGCCTCATCACCAAAAATTGAAATAAGTTCATCAATACACTGTTACTAAATTAATCCACGTCAAAAGTTGTAAAAACTAATCGCACGAAAACGTTCACGATTTAATTCCATTTTTGGGCGAGAAAACTATTTCAAGTTACTGTAAGCAAAACAAATAGCACTCAACTGCGAATACAGTCAAAAATATCAAACTTTTCGATAGAGACGTGTTACCAGTCAGTTACTATATCTAAGTTTTTGTCTCCTGTTTCTATTATAGTCATGCTTCCTTCCATTGGTTTATTTTGATGACTGTTTTTGAGGACGCGGTTGCATACAACGAATGATGTCCAGTCTTCTTGTTGCAACAAGAAGAAGACCGAAGACTGGATATATCACTTGTACTAAGCGAACCACCTCCTCAACAACAGTCATCAAAACAAACCAATGGAAGAAAGCATGACTATAATAAAAACAGGGCACAAAAA
>WYDF02262823.1:0-11512 GCA_009867245.2 Adranes taylori
ATATATAATAGTGCTTACGATGTTTTTCACATATATAAAATATTTATAATGGAGCACGTAACAAAGATAATACATAAAATATGAATAAATAATAAACACTTGATAACATAGTAGTCGATTAGAAATTAAAAAACATCCATAGAGGCGGACCTAGTCATAAAGCGACTTAATATAAAAACGACTTAAAAATTTTATCGATTCACATCAATATGTGTTCTATGGTGTCCGCAAAAGTTGCTATAATTGAAAATTGAGGAGCACTGTAGCAATATAATGACAACTTGCTACTTCACGTGTCTACAACTTTTTTTCGTTCATGTTCCTCTTATAGTTTCATGTTGTCTCGTGCGTTCGAATATGCCTTTTTCTTTCTCTGATTCTGATACGACTTCTTGTTCTTCAGCTTTTTATATTGTTAAAATTTTACTGCATGCTAGACCATCAATTTAGATGTACGTGCTATTGGAATATAAAAAATACGAGGCACATTCATGCGTTTCAGATAGGAAATTGGAAAAATATTTAGCTTATTCCATAAAATTGCTGAATATTGTTCGGTAACTACGTGGTCGAACACAGAAATGGCGCAAATTTGCAGGAATCTTCTTTATCATTCTGTAGAATCGTCCTTTAATAGGTTAAATATGACAATATAGAGAGATCTGTGAATTAGTCTTTTTCTGACAGTATGCCAAAGTGAACGTCTTGTGTAATTTTGTAAACAATGGAAGCAACTGAGTTAAGAGCAGTGATAAAGTACTTTCATTTGAAGTACATTCGTCGTTTTCAATGGCTAAAAACTGGGTTGTCGAATTTAAGCGTGGTCGTAGGGGCACAAATGATGAACCCCGTAGTGGACGTCCAAAAACTACTGCACCGGATATGATTGAAAATGTCCACCGTATCGTCTCGGATGACCGTCGAGTAAAAGTGCGCGGGAAATGAGACATAGCGCGTATCTCAAGTGACAGTGTGTACCGAATTTTAACTGAAGAATTGGAAAAGAAAAAATATTCGACGCGTTGGGTTGCAAAGTTTGAGTGTTTCTCGCGACCTTTTGGCATGTTTTCGCCGCAATCTGAAGAACTTTTCACGCCGTTTCATAACAAACTATGAAACCTGGGTCCAACCTTACACTCCCGAAACCAAAGAACAGTCCAAGCAATGGATACACAAAGGTTCTCCGCCACCAAAAAAGGCAAAAACAGTTTTCTCAGCATGAAAGGTTTGGGTAACTGTGTTTTGGGATTCTCATGGAATTATGGTGGCCGACTACTTAGAAAAGGTGAAAACAATGAATGGCGTCGAGTTTTATGCCAATTCGTTGCAAGAAATAAGCGACAAAATCAAAGAAAAACGGCCCCATTTGGCAAAAACGAAAGAGCTTTTCCATCAGGACAACGCACCTGCCCAGAAGTCTGCGATTGCAATGGCCAAAATTAATGAATTGGGATTTGAATTAGTGCCTCATTCGCCACATTCCCCAGATTTGTCTCCCGCCGATTATCATCTGTTTCCAAATCTGAAAAAACGGCTAGGCGGTAAGAGATTTTCGTGTAATCCTGAAGTAATCGCTGCTGTAAATAGCTATTTCGAGGACTTGAATTCGAGCTACAATGAAGGCATTGCTAATTTGGAATATTGTTGGAATAAGTGTGTTGAGCGAGCAGGAGACTATATACCGAATAGTCCTCTATAGCTAACACTTAACACTAATGTATCCAAAATTTATTCTTAAAGCCAGGATTTTTTCTAATGGATAGTTATGTTATTGTCACGTTTATTTTTGTGACATGAGATTATGTGAAACCCAACTGGATAAATAAAATCTACATCCAGTTAAAGCTTATCCGATTCAACCGGAATCAAAGTAATAATTAGGTTAGGACGTAGTCAGGATTAATTAATTAGCATTTGGGGGTCTTAGAATGTACATACAAAAATACACTTTTAATTAAACAAAGCAATAATTATTAGAATACTTGCTTGAATAAAGCCAAAGAATCAACATCCACTCAATAAACAAATTCATAGTCAAAAGGTAAATTTCAAAGCATCCTTGAAAAAAAAAACATATCGTTAATAAGTTTCTTCGGTGTTTCAATATTTACTTAGTTTTATATTAGAAGACAATTTGCTGCATCATTATAATTATTTATTCAAAGTACAAAGGACTTGAAATGCTAAGTTCCTCTAACCAAATTTATAATAAAATAAATATTTGCTCCCGTTTGTATGTTAGTCATTATAAATTATTAAAAAGAATCGTGGACGTAATCGCCACCCCATCTTAAGTCCTACATTTTGTTACATTTTGCATAAAACAAAAATTGAAACTTTTAGTTTTGACTCTCACCTTTTAAGTCATCTATTAAATTAATTTAGCACAATAGTGTTTAGGGTAAACTAAACAACATTAGTCTAATCCATGAATCCCCCGCCTACCCATGAATCCCCACGTCCCATATTTGATTACGGCGCGGACAGCTTTGCTGCGGCCGCTCTTGATTCACAATTTCCCCGTATTTTGCTACGGCTCGGACAACTGTGCTTTAAGCTTTGGCATGGCCTTACACCCCTCTTTACGGCTAATTTCTAAAAGACTGCCTTTGTCTGATGAATTTGTCCGCTTTGGCGCGGTCTGCTGCTATTTTTGACTTAATTTTTACCCACCACCGCTTCTGAGTCACTTTTTCTTCGTGTCCGCTTTGCGTAAAATTGAGGTCACTTGTTCCCCAAGTCTTATTATTTCATAGGAACCGAGATATTTACTGTAGTATAATAACCGGTCTCAAGTAAATCAATCGCTAAGTTTACAAAACAAAAAACACTATGTATATATGTTACGTTGTAATTTTACAAAAAAACGTTTCAAGCTTTTGGTGGCCTTTTGGTGGGGAGACTTATGCGAAATACCAAGTAAACGAATTGAGAAACCTAATAGTCTTGGAGTTGTAGAATAAAGTTTATTCAAGTGTCCTGTCCTTTATAGTTCCTGAAATATATCAAAAAGTTTGTAAAATTTTTAATGTGGCAACGTCGCGCTCTATACCATTTACAGAGATGGTACTACTTTCATTCGACTCATAATACAGTTTACTATGTACGATGGAAATTAGGCTCTTCTTAAAACAATAAAAAACTCATTTTGAATCCCTTCCAAAATTATATTGTTCACCCGCCACTGATAACAACATTTATTCAAATGCAAAAGCAGTTTATATGTCTCATACAACGAAAAATAATTTTTCCTGTAACTTTGCATATATGAGCTATTACGTAGGTCTATTGCGTATATGTATATAATATGATTTATGAATGTCGGTTGCCATGGCGACAAGTTGCGAAATTTTAAGTTACTAAGGGACATATCTTTGAAATGATAATAGATAGACCCATCATGTGTGATATTATTTTAAATAGAATTACAAGGGCTAGTAAATATAACAAAATATATAGGGTATTACTAAAAGGTTTATGAAAAAAAATTTATTGCTCAAAATCTGTCAAGTATAATCAGTTAATTACACTGGCAGAATTGAAAATCCTTAGACATAAATACGATGCCCAAGTTTCCTTTTTGCAAATTTCATAGGAACCGAGGTATTTAGGGTAGTACAGTTTTTTTTCAAGGTCAAATTACTCTGGTGGTATGACGTACGAGTTTTTAAACTCTCCTAGTTTGCTTAAGTATTAAAGAAGCTTTGGACACAAAAAACTTTAAAAAAATTCTTGTGAAACTTTTCGACAAGATGTAATTTTTTTGCTAAACTTAGCAAAAAAATTACACCCTATGTATATGTTAAATTGTGATTTTAGAAAAAAATGTCCTTTATATAGCGTATACAAAAAAGATTATTCGAATGTCCTATATTTTATTATTCCTGAGATATTTCACAAAGTTTGTTAAACTTCACACGTGACAACACCGCTTCATATACAATTTGACAACACAGGACTTTCTTTATTCGACGAATAATACAGGGCGCTATGTGTGTGCTAAATATCAATCTCCTAGTTTGAATACGAAATTTCTGAACAAAAAAAATGCTCCTATCCGGCATAATAAATGGAGTTTTGGAATCCTTGATTTTCATTAAATTAAAAATGTGACGTACTTCAAGGTAAACACGGAGACGTACTTCAATATTCAGGAGAGATAGCACCAGGGATTCCTTGAACTGATACAATAACATATGCTGGGAGTTTGTCTTTATCGACCAAAAGTACTTAAAGGCTACCACGTACGAGAATGGCAAACTTAAAAATTTGGACTTCACGAGAGTTAATTTCGATTGAAAATTTTTAGAAAGAAAACAAAAATTGACATATTCATAATCAAATCAGACTATATCAGTCTTGGTATATCAGATACTACTAGGCACTAGTACTCTAAACCTTTCTGATTTATGGAGAGAGAATTGGGAGACTTATGCGAAATACCAAGTAAACGAATTGAGAAACCTAATAGTCTTGGAGTTGTAGAAAAGCTTCTAAACAAGTGGCACAACAAATGGGAAACGCTAACGAGAAATGGCGATAAGTGGAGATGGTGTGAAGGTTTGTTAGAGAGTAGAGGACTGAGGGAGGAGAATTGGAAATGAGACAATAAAGAGGAGTAAACTAGAGACAATAAAGGGGCAGGAATAAATCATACAGAAGAGATAGCAAAAATTATGAAGGATAGCAAGAATTATATAAGGAAGGCTAGAAATAGGGAGATTCATGAAAAGAATTCTTAAAGGCAAAAAAGGAATAGAAGAAGAAGCAAAATTTTTATAAGGCGAAATGGGAGAGGGAAGAACGTGATGAAAAACAGAAGAAGAATTATGGAAATATTTGCGCAAAAAAACGAGGGAAACAACAGCAGAAATTATAAATCTGAGTGAGACGGAATAGGAAATGTGTGCGAAAGTTCTTGTGATAATGATATTACGGTCGTCGAGTTAACGAAGAAAATTAAAAGAACAAAGAAAGGTAGTTGTGTGGGAGAGGATGGAATACCTATGTAGGTATGGAAGTGTTTGCATGAATAAAGAATAAGAGCATTAGCAAGAGAAATGAAGCAGATGTGGCAGAAGTGTAAAGTAATATACCATAAAAATACAAGGGATAACTATTGTGAATAGTTTATACATATTGTTTACAAAAACCTTAAAGAGAAGGTTGGAATTGGATATGAAACAAAAAGAGGTGCCACAGAGAGAGTTGACACAGACTGGTTTTAGAAGGGGTATGGGAACAACGGCTAACATCATGGCCCTAAATTATATAATTCAATAGGAAATATGTAAAGGAAGAAAGTTATATCATCTGTTTTTAAATTTGAAGGCAGCGTTTAATTAAGGAAATGCAGCGAGTTTGTGGAAGTGAATGGAGGGTGTGGATGGAGACAGGAATTTACGTGATATGATTAGAAGGATGTATGATGGGACTGAAGTACGAGCAAAAGTGGGAGATAGAGTATCAGAGTCGTTTAATGTAGAAAAAGGGGTAAGCATGGAGTCTCCACTGAGTGCAAGTCTATTAAAAATGTATTTGTCGGATTAAGATAGTATATTAAGGACTAAGCAGGCGGTGGGTGTTGTAATTGGAAAACAGAAAATATGGCATTTTGGTTATGCGAATGACATAGTATGTATGACAAGATAAAAAGAAGAAATGAGTAAAGTAATCGATAGAGTGAATGGATATAGGTTGAAGAGAGGAATGGTTGTAAATGTGGAAAAACGGTAGTGATGGCATCTAAGAACGAAAGGAGAGATAGCAGGAAAAGACGTAATTGAAATAAATGGAAAAGGAATATAATGCGTAAAAAATATATAAATATCTAGGATATATGTTAAAGGATCATCTAAAGAACATGTGCAGATAGTTGCATAATATGGAAACGGTGGAATGGAAGCGTTAGTAAGAGGGATGAATAAGATATGGAACGGAGAGGTAGGTGTGCCAGAGGAAGAGATGGGAAATAGTGCCTGTGTTTAAAAGAAGGAATCGAATGGAAGTGGAGAGTTTTAGATAATTTGTATGGATGGGTTGTATAGAGTGTATATGAGAGTGTATATGAATAGGAGATTAGAAGAGGAACTGTGTAAAAAGGAAATTTTATCCGATACTCAAAGTGGCTTTGTCAAGGGTAGAGGAACGGGGGATAACTTAGTAATAATACATTATGTTATGAATCAAGAAATTACAAAGATTAGTTTATGAGACCGACACCCTGGAAAGTCTACCACCTTTGACTTGTCAGCCAATTTGAAAATCATTGCATAAATGCATTTAATTTCATAAGATCTCTTCCAGTTTGCTAAGCTTATCTTCAAACAGGCGTGATTTCTAATACCCCCAAAGATGAAAATCACGCATGGATAGTTGAAGTAATCGAGGAGGCTAAGGGACATTACCAAATTGCTCGATTAGGGAATGCCGCTTGTACAATGTACATGAGAGCTGTGTCCGTAAAAGTAGTAGCGCCATACAGTTCTGTTCTTAGTCCTCTGCCTCTGAAGTTCCGGTTTAAAATAGATTTCAAAGATGTTTATGTAGCGAGCTGAATTAACAGTCACTGTGGTTCAGTCTTCTTCGAATAATAATGATCCAAAAATCCAGCTCTTGCCAATAAGATACTACGCTGTTACTTTCGGACTGAGTAATGGCCTTTGGTGCAATACACGGAGATTATGTAAAACCCAAATCTTCGTGTTCTTCAAATATGTTAAGCTTTTTTTAAGCAAATATGATGCCACCGTATTTATCTTAAACAATCTTCAATTTGTACGAATGGAAGTGTAAATCTTTATGTAAAATACATTTCACAGTACGTTTACTCATTCTTAGTTCAGAAACGTCCTGTCTAGCAGAGCGAGAAAGACTTAGCAGAATTGCGATGCTTACCCCATTCAGTTACCAGGTAGCATTGTTTTCATTAATGAATCTTTCGTTCGCACTGGAACGAGAAGGGCTGTTGCTACGATGTTATGACTGCTTCTTGCACTTTAATCATGAATTCGCCCGATTTACCAAACGTATGGTAAGCATACACGCGGTTCTCTCGCGTGCACAGCGACACTAAATGGCATCGTGTGGAGAGTCGATAGACACCTACGACAGACCCCTACTCCTCCTACTAACAGAGTACTACTCATTCCAAAAACGTCCGTGTCCCGTGGACTATTTTGTACAAATTTCTAATTGTTAACGAGTAATAAACCACAAACATTAAACCATTATCTTTAATTATCTTTAATGTAACACCGGAATTAACAATAAACGTTATTTTTGTATTTACCTGGTATAATAATCTTATAATGGAAAAAAATTAACAAGCGTACGTGTCGTAATTTAACCGTGTCAATTGTTGTTTCAAAGCGTTGACAGCAGAGGGAGTAACAAAACTAGTCGACTGACGTAAAGGTATATATTTAAGCTACCTCGTTTTCGTTTATTTATTTGTTCGTTGTTTTTCTCTTTCCTTTGTTTTTTTTTTTTTGGGTAATAAGTTGGTTTGTTGTGTGCGTGAGTGCTTCTATATATTTTTTTTCTCGTCCTCTTGTAATTGAGAACTGAATAAAATTTGTAAGCCCAACATATGGTGCTTATGTTGCTAACCTGTGTTTCGTTCTATTGAAGGAGGCTAAAGTAAAGATTTAATATTATTATCAAATTAAAAGTAAGACATCTTTAGAAAATTTAACGTTTACACATATATAATAAAGAGGTGTGCAACAACTACCATGGCATAAACGTGAGCAGTTTAGTGGGTAGGCTGAATTAACGGATCTTGACCTGAAAAGGATTAAGAACATTACAAATATCAAATATCAGAGCGAGTTCAGAGCAGGCCGATCTTGCATGGTCTCAAACAAATAGTTGGAAAGAAAATGTCATGAGAAAGACCAGCGTACGTAATTTTCATTGATTTGAAAAAAAAGCACGACTCTATGCGCATCAACAAACTGTAGGAAGCACTTGATCTACTTCCATTAACACCCTAAAGAGATGATACAAAAACAGTACTAGCGCAGTAGAAGTAGGTATGAAGGAATTGCGACAGGGATGGTGCATTTCGCCTACACTTTTTAAAATTTACATCAACAAAGCACTGAAACACTGGCACAGAAAATGAAAAAAATTAGATTTGAGATAAACAGGAATTACCTAACTCATAACATCCAAAACAATTGATTTTTGAGAAAATGTTTGTAGATAAACTACCCTTTTCCATTTATACGTAATCAACCAAAATCTTTAATTACCAAAAGGCATTCAATATCACTATCAAGTGTAACAAATGTATTTCCTAAGCAAGACTCGAACGAAACATATGGTTCTAAAATTAGCTACGAAAACTCTGTATAACTCCCACATATCAATTTTCATGTTCAATTGACCACCAGATGACAACCATACTATCAAAAATATCTGAACCACCTAAATAAATTCAGATGGCTGAGAAATTAATTAGGTTACCCACTCTCTTGGCTCTTCAGTCCATGTAGGCTCCTGGCCTCTCCTACAGGAGTCGTCCATTCTACCTTGCTTGCAGCGCATCTTCTCACATCCGTCATTTGCTTGTCTTCCTACTGCCCTCCGGTTGTTGGTCGAGAGTCTTCTTAGGGATTCTATCTTCCTCCATTCTTATAACATGCCCCAGGTGCCGCAGTTGTCTCTTCTTCGCCTCAACAACTAGGTCAATATCACCGTAGAGCTGATATGCTTCTTGGTTCACAAATAGTTCTGAGGATCTTTCGCAGCACCTTTCTCTTACACATACGGAGCAGTTTCTTCAGTGAACGTCCAAGTTTCACATTCATTGAATTATGATGCGGTACATGATGAGCTTGGTCTTTTTAGAGAGGGTTTATAATTTCAGTAGCTTATTAAAAGCATAGAAGCATCTATTTCCTACGGCAATGCGTGCGGTAATCTTGAACTCTCCAACTCTCTCGTGACTTCTTTCTTCACATTCCAAGTGACTCATCGAGCAGAACCTTTCCTTTTCGCTCTCGCGTCGACTATGTATTTTGTCCTTTTGCTGTTAAATCTTAGCTCTGGGTGCCTCCCGCCTTCAGTCATATGTTGCAGTGCATCAGTCAATGCTCTCGAGCTTCTACCAAAAATGACAACATCATCTGCAAAAGCCTATGTACTGAATGGATAGGGTGTGGATAGTTCCTCGTGGGTTGAGCGAGATCCCCCGTGTTCCAGGCAGAAATTGTGGAGGGTCGTCGAAAATGCATCTCCTTGTCGCATCACTCTTTGCACCTCAAATTCCCTTGTTAATTGCCCCTAGATTTTGAGTTTGGCCATAGTGCAACGTAATGTTATACATACCAGACTAATGAGCTTCTTTGGCACTCTCATCTCTTTCAATATCACTTGCAGCTTTCACCTCCTGAGAGTATCATATGCCTCTTTGTAGTCAAGTAGGGTTGGTGCACGCCGACAATATGCTCGCAGCACTTCTTCAGAATCAGCCGCAATGACAGAATGTGGTCCAAGGTTGACCTAGTATTCGCCTAATTCCTTATCCGGATATGTCTCAACCCTCTTTGTCAATACCTTCGATAAGATCCTGTATACAACGTTCAAACGAGAGTTACTGCACTGAGTTCCAATTATTGGAATGTTTTCGTTTCCACATACTGATTGAATGAGAGTGTACATACTGTGGTTCCTCTCCTCCCCATCATACTTGAAGAAGATCGCCTTTCCCACTTCTTTTCGAGTCACTTCGAGGACAATCCCTTCTACGCCAGCGTTGTCCATCTGGCCATCTAGTCTGGTGGTTCTGGGGTTCCCTCCTCAAAAGATTTTCAAAATATTCTATCCATATCTCTATTATCCCGCTCTCATCTCCGGTCAAGAAGTTAGCTTTGTCCTTACAAAATGTTGTTCTTCTTGGTTGGAATCCAATCTTCATTTTTTTGGTTCCTTGGAACGTTGATTCAGCTGGTCCAATTCCAAATCAATTCAGACTCAAACCACCCAAATTCAGGTTTAAACGACCTGAATCAAGTGGCAACAACCAGAATACAAGGGAAATTTTGTAAGTCGCTTATTAACGATCGCGGAAAAAAAATTTAGCGCGAAACTTTTTTAACTTTGTTACTAGAAACAAATGTAACATAATGTTTTATTTCTTCCTCATTTCCTTCCACACAATCAGGTATTATTGGGTACTATGTTTATTACAGCGACTGGGATGAATAATTAAATCACACCTAGTTATAATCTAGAATAATTTATTAAAATCACACAATAAAGCATAATAAACAATGCATACATGAAATTAATGTTTTGCACAATAGCTAAATAACAAAAGACTATCTAACAAATAATTTACAAGAGAATCGATTTGTGACCTCGGGCATTTATTATTTCACGTCGCGAATGGAAAATAAATGGCTATGGAATTAAAACGAGATCTGTCAAAGATAGGTGAACATGTTAATTATTGAAGACACATATCTCTTATTTGTCGATGAGGTAAAATATACGTGTATCGTACCCATTTGCTTGCAACTTCTTAGCCACTTAAGATGCGTACACATTAAATAATAGATGTTCCTGAAATCTGTTATGTAGATAATTATTTCAAATAGTACACATAAAAAGGTCCTCAAATTTTCCGGCAAAATTACAAAGATCATGATTGTTCATAAATGGCGAGAAATTCAACCGAGAATGGTCAGTTTATTTACCAACTCAGGATAATGTTAATTGCTTCGTCTGTAAAGTAATCAAAGTCTCAGGCTTTGTTGTAGCCACAAAGGGTTTAAAAGATTGGAAAAATGCTACTTCTTTGATTAAAAGCCATGAGAATTCTTCGGAGCATAGTAATGCTTTGATGACGTGTTTACTTAGAAGGGGCAAACATTCAGTGTGCAATAGATTGGAGGAAGAAATTATGAAAGAAAAAAATTACTGACGTCAAGCCTTGGAGCGACTTGTCACAGTAATTTGTACATAGTCGATTGAAACTAAGCGATCAGGGGTTCGATTGAAGCATTTAGATTGGAAGGAAGTAAAAACTTTATTGGACTTTTAGAGGTAATTGCAACATTCAATCCATTTCTATTGGTGCACATTAAGAATGGCAGCAACTCTGGTTGGGGAAGAACATCTTATCTTTGAAAAACAGTTTGCGGGGAACTATTGAGTGTAATGGCTTTAATTTCTGATGACATTACACTATAAAAATTACACAATCTAAATATTTCAGTAAATCAGTTGATTCTACACCAGATTTTCCACCATGGATCAATTATGTTTTATTGAAACGTACGCCGATCCAATTGCATTAAAACCAATTGATCGTTTCTTAAGTCTTTTCCAAATTGATAATCATTCTGGAGAATATATAGTTGATACGATTGTTCACTTTCTTGAAGCTGTTCTTCATCTGAACCATTGCTCATATGTTCATCTGCTCATCTGCTCATCTGCTCATCTGCTCATCTGCTCATCTGCTCATCTGCTCATCTGCTCATCTGCTCATCTGCTCATC
>WYDF02262823.1:11612-47522 GCA_009867245.2 Adranes taylori
TGAACCATGTTCATCTGAACCATTAATTGTAGGACAGAATCCAATGTTTTTTATTATCGAGCATAAAGGTCGTACCTAGCCAATCTTTTGATTGGTAATTGATTTTCAAATATTCTGTTATTTTCCCGATGTAAATGAATCTTCGTTCATATGCAACTCGTTCCATACTCTACGAGGATATTTATCGAATGTCTTCCTTAATTTCAGCTGTCGCGCCTCGGGGTCACAGATTTTGTGTTACGCCACTGCAACAACAAGAACAACAACGTCGTCGCGCGCGATTCTCTCATTCTCGTTGTTTCATACTTGCGCGAAGAAAGGTGTGAGATAGCGTAAACGGAAAGAGTGAGAGAGGAAGCGAGACCAAACTGTATGTTTTCCTCGTTTACTCGTTGTAAATTACATGATGATACCATGTAATTTACTATTTATCATATTTTCCATTGACCATGCGGTAGGTATAATAATCCCAACATGTTTAACTTGGTATAGTATGATCATTAAAAATAATTTCAAGTCATATTTCATCCGCCATTAACAAATATATTAGAAATTTTGATTTGAAATGTGTGACTAGAAAACTTTAAGCTATTATGATAGATGCTATACGAGGTATGATCACATAATACGCGGAATTATCATTTTTCTCGAATAATCTTTATTTATTCCTCAATTTTAATATTGTCTCCTTCCAATTAATTCCGTTTGGAAATAATACCATTTTTCCAGCATTTCTTCAACTCTTCGAAACAAATCTGAGTTTCAAACTTTGAACGACAAGCAAAAACTTGTATATGCATACGGAGAGATATCATTTTTTTATTTTCATAATAGCCCCCAGCGGGCAACTCTTAAAGGGCGCAGTGCACTTTGCATTTTGTTATCCTCATCTGGTCGAGATATTTTAATAGCTTCCTGGCACCTACGACGATTTTTAATGACTTAACGGTAATTAAATGAATTTTCCTATTTTACTTAAAAGAAGCGTTGCTGTCCATGTACAAAATTGCTACCACTATTTCTGGCTTGGTTGGTTTGGCATTGGAACGGAGATGCCGACCGCAAGTTCGCTTGAAGTCTGATTGGAGACGTCGTATGATATCATAGATTTTCACCGAGGGTTGCAATGCAATATCGTTCCCTAAGATTTCTAACGGATAAAAGAACGTATCTTATTGGTAGAAACTTTTCACTTCAAGTTTCAACGGCCACCGCAATATGTCCCACCACCGGAGGATTGCATCTAACACTCCTTCTTCTCAGCCAATTACATATAAAAAGAAACATCCACGACAGAATTAATGAGAAGCATTTTGGCATTTCGCACATTGTTATCACCAATAATTCTCCATTACATGCACAAAATGTTCGTTAAGAAGGTGGATTCGCACGAATGAACATGTTTGGGAACTTTAAGTAAACGCCGCCAACGAATCGTTTATTTATTTTTGATATTTAAAATTCAATTAAAGTTAACAAAGTCAGTAAGAAAATTTTATGACAATGAATCAGGTATACAATCATTTACATTAAAGAAGCCTTCGGTTGAATCTTTCGATCCTCTTAATATGCATTTTTCCTGTCTTTCTCTCGTATACACATATTTTCTAACTTGCACCCACACCCTTTAACCGTGTATTCGAACATCCTGGGGAAGGCCAACATCAAACAGAGAAGCCACGATCAATTAACCAACCGTCAAGCATACCGGGTCTACCTCACCGACGGTGCCAACCGCATCAATAAGCCGACGAGCCAACCTCACCACAAGTCGATCACACTAACGAGTCAATCCTATCATAAGTCGGCCACAATAAGGAGCCAAACCTATCACAAGTCGACTACACTAACGAGTCATCTATATCACGAATCAATCGCACCATAAATCAAAGTAACTAACGGGTCGACCTTACAAAACCAACAGCACCCGTTATCCTCATCTGGTCGAGATATCTTAATAGCTCCCTGGCACCTACGACGATTTTTCATGACTTAACAGTAATTAAATGAATTTTCCTATTTTACTTAAAAGAAGCGTTGCTTTTCATTTAGAAAATTGCCACCACTATTCCTGGCTTGGTTGGTTTGGTATTGGAACGGAGATGCCGACCACAAGTTCGCTTGTACGTTAAGTCTGATTGGAGACGTCTTATGATATCATAGATTTTCACCGAGGGGTGCAATGCAATACCGTGCCCTAAGATTCCAAACGGATAAAAGAACGTATCTTATTGGTAGAAACTTTTCACTTCAAGTTTCAACGGCAACCACAATATGTCCCACCACCGGAGGCTTGCATCTAACACTCTATCTTCTCAGTCAATTACATACAAAAAGTAACACCCACGAAAGAATTAATGAGAAGCATTTTGGCATTTCGCACATTGTTATCAGCAATAATTCTCCATTACATGCACAAAATGTTCGTGCAGAAGGTGAATTCGCACGCATGAACATGTTTGGGTATTTTAAGTAAACGCCGCCAACGAATCGCTTATTTATTTTTGTTATTTAAAATTCAATTAAATTCAACAAAGTCAGTAAGAAAATTTTATGACAACGAATCTGGTATACACTCATTTAAATTATAGAATCCTTCGGCGGAATCTTTCGATCCTCTTAATATGCATTTTTCCTGTCTTTCTCTCGTATATACATATTTTCTAACTTGCACCCACACCGTGTCTTCGTGTCTTCGAACATCCTGCGGAAGGCCGACATCAAAGAGAGAAGCCACGATCAATTAACCAACCGTCAAGCGCACCGAGTCAACTTCTTCACCGACGAGTCAACCGCATCAATAAGCGGGCGAGCCAACCTCATCACAAGTCGATCACACTAACGAGTCAATCCTATCATAAGTCGGCCACAATAAGGAGTCAATCCTATCACAAGTCGACTACACTAACGAGTCATCCATATCACGAATCAATCGCACAATGAATCAAAGTCACCAACGGGTCGACCTTACCAAACCGACAGCACCCGAAATCAAACAATCAGATCGGCTTTATTTACATCATGAACGTAACGTTCCACAAACATCCAGGCATTTTCGCTGGCAGTGAATCCTCGCACTACCTCCATTTCGTCCGAGAACGTTTATATCAACATCTTCAAATTCACAGACGGGCTGGTAATCCTTCATTAATATTTTTCAGAAGATCATTGATATTAATAAGTATCAAAAACTATTTCGTAAGAATAATCTACCAACATTAAAAAAGCGAATTGGCAGAAGCCTGTACTTTTCCAATTGGAGGACAAAAATTAATTTCTACCATTTTTCTCCAAGGTCTTGCAACAAAATTAGTCATGATTTGGCTAGAATAAGTGATAGTGACAATCTCTGTTGTTTAATTTTGATCACAATATATAATTTGCATATTGTTAAGATGGCATAAGGAGATAACTAATTCAATGGCAACTTTGCATCAAACTATTTTTAAATGATTTTATTTGTAATTCTCAGAAATACATTTATTAAATTGGAAGTGGGAAAATGTTTCATTTCAATTCTTTAAATGGTAATTAAGACCTTCACAACTTTCGTACTCAGAATAGGAGATACTACTCTTACTCTTATTAGGCAACCTCCTTCATAAGAGGTTGCTCTTATTAGGCAACCTCTACATACATACAACAGATAGTAAAACTCTTTGTTTTGTTAGTAACACATGAATAAACAAGTTGAAAGAAATTTTGCGAAACCCGATAAAAGTTGATCAAAAAATTTTACACACCCTGCTCATACTTATATATAAACGTCTAGCGTTGTCCGTCTGTCTGTCTGTCTGGAACGCTTTTGACCTACTAATATAAAAACGTATTCTGACGTATGCTGATTTGCCTGAACAACGACATGATTGAAGAGAATTTATTATTTTTATTTATGTTCATTGTGATTTTTCTTGTGCCATTTATTATGTGAAATTAAATGTCAAATTTTGTAATTACATTTAAATAAAATATGACCTGGTGATGGATAGTCGTTTTACGGCGGGTTATCATCTAGTATCCAATAAATGAGATATTTAGGGTTACCACTGTTGATCTATTCAGTATTGGCTAGTTTGCATGGTTGACAGCTGTCATTTGATAATTCAAGATGGTAAAAATATAGTATTGAAGAAAATTTGATTCCAGTGTGTAAATAGTTAAAACTATCATATAATATAAACCATGTGAGACAACAACAGTAAAAAGCGAAAATTGCGATTTTCGTGCAAGAAGGGTGAAAATTGCAGTAATGCTTTCTGATGAAACGCTCAAAAGTAAGAGCGTTCATGATGTAAATAAAGAATTAGTGTTTATGTAGCTCAAGATAGTTTGCAATTGATTCGTGCGATTAACGTATGTCTAAAATATTAAATCACTCTGTAATAACCAGTAAAACAAATTAGAACAGTGAAGACACAATCTCAGCTATAAAAGAACGGGACACAATAAAACGTTGTATAGTAAAGAGAGAAGCAGATATAACAAACATTGAACGCGAGGTGGAGTTACAATCCGCAACACACTACACAAGCCCACCTTCGTAGTGGTTTACCTACCTTGGCGCCTTGTCGTTCAATTTTCGATTGTTTTTTTTTTTAATATTTAAGCGTTCGCGCTACATGTCCCCCATCTCTTATTCTTTTCAATGCATTAGGCTATGATATCCTTCCTCTGTTAATTCCATCGCTTAGCATTCGGTTTTCAACGTCGAAATCAAGTCATCTACAATCCGCGGTTGACTCGGATCATGATTTTAATAAGGTGTTTCGTTTGTTTTAGATGATCGTTTTTTTTTTCTTCTTCTTAATTTAATGTTGTATTATTTGATTATTCTTTTGTTTCCTTCTTTTATTTCATGAGTTGATTTCGTTAACTATTATATATTATACCTTATTGCGCTGGTTTGACAAAGTATATCCATGTGGATTATATAAGAAATAGTCCCACAATTTCGGAAGGAAAACTACGTTTTTTTTTTTATTAAAAATCATTGTGTTTTTAAAACATCTATATAATTTAAGATAAAATCCAGATAATTTAACAAAAACCTGTGATGTGTGAGAACTTGGTGACATGTTCCAAGTTAAGAGACAGCAAAGCTTTTAATATTTAATGTGATGAAGAAGGAAGGAAAGATAAATTTAAATTCATCAGAAACTAATGTACTCCAAAAATCGTAACAAATATTTATTGTCAAAAGTTCAAGGCACCACAATCGGCCCTTCTTCAAGACGTACCGAATTATATCTGCATTTTCAATGCATATTTGTATTAATGTTGTTGGCGCGTGAATAATAGTACTCATAGAGCAAATTCAATAACATCGATGTTTCGACATAAGTATTACCCCACATTCAATTTAATGTTATATATTAATGTTCTTTTGTGTAGTTTTTTAGCAAGGATGAGCGTTATTTCTCGCCATGCCACTTCATACTTTAATAAGTTTAATGACCTAACTATGGTCTCAAACACAACATCAGAAAAAAGAGAAAAGGGGCTAAGTATGAAAATGATACAACAAAATACGAAAACCAAAAACTGTCTCTTATTTGGTTACAAAATCAATTTGGTCCTCACAACCCATATAATCCTGAGAATCATGTGAAAACTACTGCAAAACATTTCGTGCAGCTTATAGCTTTTCTCAACCCACAGCGTTTATTTAGCCTTTAGCTTCAAGGAACAGCTGAGGTATCCCACAGATTGGAGAAACTGCAGTTGAAGCGTTGTTCTCATCGAATCCAGCTTCTAAACCGAATCCATTTTTTTTTAAATTTAATTCAAATCCATTTTTACCTCCATAAATAATATTATAATAAAAATGTAACATGACATTTACTAATGTGATTGTAATGCGTTACAGCAATACTGATTTGTGCTCGGCTGGTAATTGTGGTAATTACGTATATAAAACCAATCCATGATTTGTATGTAAACCTGTACGTTTCTCTCCTATACATGATTTTTAGTCGGGTATTAATTGTGGTGTTTAGATACATTATTACCACAATTACACCATAGTTACCACAATTACGTATATAACCACCTCAATGCCAGACTCTTATTGACAATATGTAAACAGACTTTCGTATACTTGATTTTCCCTCGGGTGGTAATTGTGTTTTAAATTTACGTAATGATCACAATTACACCACAATTACTTATGTAATTCATGTAAAAGTCGTATATAGGAGAGTCATATACATATTTACATACAAAAATTATATTTAAGTTTAGAAATAAGATTACATGTATGGTTTATAAAACATGTATAGGAGTGGTAATGGCGGTGTCTACATACGTATTTACCACAATTACATCAAACTCAGCAGGATTACGAATGTAAATGTGGTGAAATTATGGCAGTTCCATCTGTAAACATCGCAATTACGAATGTAATTGTGGTAATTGCATTCTAAACACCACAATTACTACCCGAGTAAAAATCAGTAATGTAATCAGTAATTTAGTGATCAATAATCAGTAAATCGAAAAAATTAGTAAATCAATAATTAGTAATTTTTGCTCGGGTGGTAATTGTGGTATTTACACACGTAATTACCACAATTACATGACAATTACCTCTATTATGTATTACGTATGTAACCACCACAGTTACATACGTAATTGCGATACTAATATACGTAATTATCACAATGATACCACAGTTGCTTATGAAATTCATATCAGTCATGTGCGGGAGAGTCATGTGTAGGTTTACATACAAAACTCATGGATATGATTATATACGTAAACGTATAAATAGGTTTACATGTATAGGTTTAGAAAACATGAACAGCCGAGGTAATTGTAGTGGTTGCATACGTAATTATGGCAAATACACCACAGTTACCAGAACTACATATATAAATGTGGTATTTATGGCTGTAAACACCACAATTGCGAATGTAATTGTGGCAATTACGTTCTACACATCACATTTGCTACCCGCGCAAAAATCAGTTATTCAGTAATCAATAATCAGTAAATCAAGTAGTCAGTATACCAATAATTTGCAATTTTAGCTCGGGTGGTAATTGTGGTGTCTACATACTTAATTAGCACAAATACATCACAATTACCACTACTACGTATGTAACCACCACAATGTACGTATGTGAATGCGTATGCATTTACATAAGCAATTGTGATGATTACAGACGTAATTATTACAAATACATATGTATGAATGTAAATCTATACCAGACTCTCCTATACATATTTTTTTCTGAGGTGGTAACTGTGGTACTTATATACGTAATTATCAAAATTATACCATAATTACTTAGTAACTCATACAAAATCATGCATAGGTTTACATTCAAAAATGATATATGTTTTAAAAATATGTATAGGGGTGGTAATTGTGTTATATGCATACGTAATTACCACAATTACCACCATTATGTATGTAAGTGCAGTGTAATTGTGGTAATTACGTCTGTAAACACCACAATTTCGACTGCAATTGTGGTAATTACGTTTAGACACCACATATACTACCCAAGCAAAAATTAGTAATGTAATTAGTAATGCAGTAACCAACAATCAGTCAATCAAGTTTTCAGTAAATCAATAATCAGTTATTTTTGCATGGGTGGTAATTGTAGTGTTTACATACATAATTAGCACAGTTACATAACCATTCCATTATTACATTCGTAACCACTACAATTACATTTGTAATAATGCTGAATTTGTGGTAATTACATCTCTAAGCAGCACAGTTACGTAAGTAATTGTGATAATTACGTATGTAAACCTATACATGACACTCCTAGAAATATTTTTCCTCGGTGATAATTGTGGTAGGTACTTATATACGTCATTTTCACAATTGTACCTCAATTACTTATGTAATTCATGTCAAAATCATGTACGTGGAGAGTATGGACAGATTTATATTCAAAAATCATACATAGGTTTACAGAACATGTACATGGGTAGTGATTGGAGTGTTTACATACGTAATTACCACAATTACGTACGTAACTGTGGTGTAATTGTGGTAATTATGTCTGTAAACACCACAATTACAAATGTAATTGTGATAATTGTGGTAATTCCTTTGTACACACCACAAAAATCAGTAGTGTAATCAGTAATTTAGTAATTAGTAAATCAAGTAAGTTTGCTCGTTGTAATTGTGGTGTTCAAATACGTAATTACCACAACTACATCATAATAACGTATGGAATTGTGGTAATTACCACACATGTGTGATTACAGTACATTGTGGTAGTTTTGTATGTAATCACTACAATTCTTGACTCGAGCAAGAACTGTAATGCTGTAACGCATTTGTATCACTATTCTACATTTGAACTACGATTTTCTAATAGGACTACTTGCGACGTCTGAGTTATTACAGAAGACGATATATTCAAGTAGGCATGCGTAAATACAAAACAAGAAATGCTCGTGACGTCATATTTCGATGCTTACGGCGGTTGTCATTTTCAATTTAATATCATTCTCAATTAAATAAAATGCGAGCAGCTCTTTTATCTGATTGGATTGTGATATCAATACAAAAGTATTCTTCTAATACTTAATACACGATAACTCTACAAATAGATATACATAGATTGTTGAATAATGTTACAGGCCATGGGAAATCATTTTATATCGAACTTGAAAGTAATAATGGCTGTAGATATCCTCAATTAAATAAACTATGGGTTAAATGTCAAATATGCATCCAGATCCGGTTCTTCTTACGTTTTATATCTCTCTTATACACCCCTTTGCTCCTTAGATTGGCACTATAAAATAAGTTTTTTGGTTTCTGTAACTTTATAAGGTACCTTTGTAAGCCAATTTCCTTTGAGAGATCTTTTAACTAATTTTTCTGCGAGAATTTGGCGTGCTCGGTGAAGTCATTTAACTCAAGATGGAATTTTAAATTTTAATGCTCAACTAATTAATTTTAATAGTTGCAGCCTTTGCTATATACATATGTCCATTGCAAAGGAATCTGCATATGCCGCAAAAAATCCGGAGAAATCAACACAATTTGTAAAAATTGAGAAATACCATCACAATAAGTTTGTATAAAACATATATTAGAAAGTTTTACGTCAAATACTATTTGTTCAAATTTTAATTTGCAGTGACTGTTATAAACATTATGGAATAAAATATATATCTAGATGTCCCTAACGATTCCCTATATTTTCACATAATTCCGAAAATCTTCTAAACCTTCAACCTGAGTCATTAATTTTAACATGAAGTACAACAATTGAATCCCTGAAAAAATATTTGGAAAAACTAGAAATTTCATATTTTGGAAAATAATTTGAGTCAACGTTTTTAGGAATGCACGTATACTGAGTTCAATGTGCTTTCAACAAGCGATTTTGTGAGGTTCTGCGGTAAATAAAATATTTTTTAACACTTGTTTTCAAATATCAAATTTTTGGCATACACGCTGCGAGTAAGAAACACTTATATTTTACGATGTTTTTAGTTCACAGTTGACATTGTGCTGGTCAGTTATGAAAATTAGATTAATGGAATTCACTACTATCTATTCTAAAAACATATTTTTTATTTTTCTACATGTCATCAATCCTTTCGGACGTTTCTTGTTTTATCGAGGTTTCATACTAATTCGTAGCTTGTAAGCATTATCCTTTTTATTTCATATTTCAGTTTTTGAAACCACTATATATATTTTCATTCTTTTGTGCACTGTATGTATACACAAAAATTTACCTGTGCGAAAGATGTTTCCATTAGCATCCAATGGGAAGCCCAATTAGTGAGATCTGTAACGTAACTTATGTGTGCTTTAGGCACATACTAAAGCATCTTAATTTCTCAAATGTGAATCAAGTGCCATCGTTACTGATAATTATCAAGCATAAAGTAGCCTTCCAATGAAACCTAATTTCTACAAATGTAGACTACTTTAAATTAGTAAAAACCTTCAATAGGACCTCGTGATACAAAATGCTTTTACTCTAAACGTTACAATCATACATCTTAGTTATTAAAATTCTAGATTATCTAACATGTTCCTCTTTTAGATTAGTTACTTCTTGCACCTATGAATATATGTCTTGTTTCGTCTAGCATCTGCCATACAAATATCCTTTCTATATTTTGCTTCTGGCTTTGTTGTTTGCTTAAACTGACCCCCACACATCCTAAGACATCCTAATTCCTATAGTACAGATATAAGAACTAGAATGAGTTATCACATATCCTTGATCTTATATATCAATAATGATCAATTTGTTATTCGAATACAGACACTTATAAATACAATATTTGTGGAGATTATCTACAGTATCTCCCAGAAACATTTTTGTTGCACATAAAGGACATGTGATTGACACTGCTGAAAATGTAGGGAAAAAATATAATTTAGAGCGATAGAGTCCATATGTGTGCAGTTTAGTTCTAGCAATTGATCGAACTTCTAAGTTGTTTCGCATTCGGTTAGAAGCATAGATTAGATATTATGCAAGATATGACAAGAAAACTAGGAACAAGCGTATCGTGCCATGACTTCACGCTCTAACGCTTAGGGACGCTTTCCACATACTTCCTTTCTGTTTAGGTCCAAATGTTTCGGGCTCTATTTAAGATACACCGATCATTCAAACGCAAACTAAAATAAAAGAAACCTTAACCAAACAAAAAAAAAGTTTAGACGAGATTTTTGATGGTATACAGCCTCATCTCTACATGCAGCAACGCTTGTGTCCTGTTTAAAGAACCGATTATATTTATATATGGATATTGCGGAGGTTTGCTGAGCTAGTCAACGCCGAACAATAAACAGATCCTTAGAGCTTCCGGTAACAAAATCTATATGTGATGATCAAATATTTTTCTAATTAGTGTACATTTGAAGAACTCTATTAATGCCGCAAAAAATATAAACATATAGATATCGAGATCTTAATGCCGATATTATAATACGAACATATAAATTTATAAGATAAATAACTTAGTAAAAACGACAATTAAAAACCAAATTAACTGGTTTCCAACTCGCAACGAAATACGCTCCCATAAAGCTTTATACAAGTGCAACAAGATAGAATCGGCGGTATACGTATAATATGATGAGCAAATGAGATGAATGGAAATATGTCGAACGCTATGTGTGCACGCATTATTTATAGTTTCCTGGATAAATAGTTGAATATAATAAGCTGAGCATACATATATTGGACCACCTGTTTCGTAAATGGACCCCACATAAAGTACATTAGACTGCGTACGTGCATGAAGCCAGCGAGTTTAGCGATTCTGTTTATGTAAAGTCATAAAATTTGATTTTTTTTGCAGGAAATTCGAAAGTGGCATACAAAAAAATGTAAAGAATAAAACATTTCTAACAGCAGTAATTAATTCTCCTAGCAAATAGTCTATTAGTAATGGCTTTCTTCCATAAAATTATTGATTAGAATATCTAGGCTAATTAATAAGATTAATGGCGACTTTTAATCTTAGGAAAAGGTACAGATTGGGATCATAACAACTGAAAGGATCATGTCTTGTTATTTGGAATCTGTTATCTGATATATATGTCATCTCATCTACTTTTCATCTGGAAAAAAGATGTCGAGGAAATATTGGAGAACCATCTGTCATCTCTAGTAGGTTTTGGGCAATTAAAATTGGAACGAAGTTGGTCTACACGTCCATGCCACGGTCACAAGTCCACGTACATTTAGTATTATTATAACCAATAACAATCTCGGTTACTAGTAGTTTCATCAAATTTATCATCATCATGGTATTTTGATATTAGAAGAATGTTTTTGCTTCTTTGTGTTAAATAAGGCAGATGAGATCACTTATCAACAAATCCGAGTCGCTTTTTTGGCTTCACAATCTCTGATGAAGCTCTCTTTTGCTAACTCTTATTGTTCCTATGAGTGTAAGTCCATGGCTTAGTAATTTTCTAATAATTCATTGCTGATGAATTCATTGCATCGATCTGTTCTTACATTCCTATTTCAACTACAAACTGGTACACATAATCGCTTGACAACTGATTGTGTACTGTTGTAGATATTCATAAATCATTTATACATATTCTGTGATGAATTTTTCTTAGTCAAAGTACCATTATTGTATTAAAGAATACTAATGTATAACTGAATGACAATTGAAAAGCTTCACTTTAAACTGATTATCTATCGATAACGCTAATATAGAATTATAATGAGAACAGTTTCTCTAGTCGAAATAATTTTTATTTTTGGATCGGCTTGCATTTCTATCGTTAGTTTATGACTTCAGTTTTCTGAATTCTGAGGGCCCCGAATTGGTGCGTAGGGGGGGCATATGTAACGATAGAAATGGCTATTCAATTAAAATATTGAAAATTTCAATGTCAAAGTTCCAATTATTTAAATTTTAAATCAAATCTTTGCTCGAATAAATGAATTCAGTGAAATAAATTCTACTGTATAGAAATATAGCGGAAGCTTCATTTTAGAACCAAATAGCCAAATAGATGTTCTCGGACGCCACCTATAAGCTGCTTAGGATTTAATCATCCAACCATATAGAATATATGTTGACATATAAGACATTTCTTCCGTAGCCGTTTATTCCTACAGTTGCGAAAAGCTCGGTTGCTATGCCTAGCCAATCTCTGGTAGACTCGGGCCTGGAAACGCAAAACCGTACTCAGCAAACAATTCTAGACTTTTAAACCAAGAGGGAAATAAACATTAGAGTAGTTCGATAAGAAGCCACTGTTATCGCGGCCAAGCGCAAGGGCGCGTACATGAGCGGCTCCAGTGACCATTAGAGCGGTGAGGGACAGGGGGGGCATCATAACTTATAACTATGTTTTATTGATACTATCTTTAACACTTAACATCTCGTAGTTGGAGACCAACTGAGAGTAGTTTCATGACAACGATTTATTCTATTTTTTAAACGAATTATATTACTTCTAGGAGGCGGTTGATCTTCATTGGATTTATATCCTTTGGGTTCAATCTGTTGTTAGTATCCATATCTTCTTCTTCTTCAATTTCGTAATCTACGAAATTGAAGAAGAAGATCTTCACTTCTTCTAACATGAGCCGCAATCTTTCTTGCTCAGTTGCATATAAATTAGTGGACTCAATTTGGTTTAAAACAATAATATAAATAGAAATGTAATCAATTAAAACGCATTTATGAATTAGCAGCAATGTAAGTCATAATTAATTAAAAAACTTACCTTCAGTAATGAATTACGTATAAAAGAGAACACATAAATTTTATAACGTAAGTGGTGACATCGGTTTATGACAACGATTTTTATCGCACAATAAAAACTGTAACGACCGCACAACTGTAATTTTGTAGGCGTAGTGAGCATGCACTGCTGGAAAGGTCCTGAATGTAGCAACTTTACTAAAAAAATTTGATTGGGTGAGTTTGTGGGGCCCTACGTCACCATTGAAGAATTAATTAGAAACTGGCTTATTATAAATACTATTTAAATAATCCCTGTATATAATCAATATTGAAAACTAAACTGTAAACCATCTTCAAATTATATGATTACATCAAACAATTAAAGTGAACCAAAAATGTTAAATAGTACTCATAACAAAATTCATGTGAAGCAATTATGCACGCACACAGCCAGTAGAATATGAATAAAATAATGCCTTGCAGAAATTCTGTAAAACGATTAATGATCGAATACTTTTTTAGACTATTATTAACACTTCAAAACAAACTATCATTATTTTCTTATTAATCTGACAATATATGCGAGAAAATTAACCTTACCAATCAGGTGTGATGTTAGTTTTAAAATAATTAAATATATTAAGCGTTTTGAAGAATGTGAGCATCTGTAATAAAATAAAATTTAATGGAGTAATTTGCAAATGAGTTCAGATATTTAAAAGATTGTGATGTGATGAACAAAAGAACCACGAGACAAATTATACATCGGATTAACTTTTACCTGTAAGAGGACCTCTACCTGAACAATCATAATCTGGGGTAAACCGTAGCTCTCGGCTATTAGCTTTGCGATGTCCGAGGGGAAGAAAGTGTTTCTTGGAGAAGAAGTTATGGTGTCAGGAAAAATCTGAGGAAATAACTCAGTCCATGAGTTAGAAGAGCGTAATCAAAGAATAATTCTTCTTAATGGACGATCAATAAGTAAGAGTGAGATGAATAGCTAGGAACAATTCTCGAAAATGTTCCTTCGGGTCTCGACACGAAAGATATTTATGTATAATTTTACTTCGAAAGTAGTAGCTGAGTACGAAGAGAAAGTTGTAATTTGCGTACTACACTTAATTAAACAAAGGAGATAATAACGTGAGGTTTAATTATTATTCCAAATTTATTAATAAATTTAATACATTTAAAATTATTATTTATAACTGGTAAATTCAAAGGCAAAGTATTTAGAAGTAACTAAAATATATTAACAATACGTTTAAATATACGCGTACGTACAATATGTCTACTATTATACTATTAATGAATCAATCGTGCGACAACGATTCTCTTATATATTGTATCAAGACAAATTGTCCTCGTTCTAATTTAGTTTGATGGTAGATAATTTGCGCGTTTGATACTTCTAAATTCTGTAAATAATTTAGGATTGATAGATTTTGGGAAAGGTTGTTATCATTTAAGCATAAGAAAAGCAAATGTTAGTTAACACTTAGAATTTCATGGAATCTCCTATTAATGAAGTAAAGTAAATTTTAGAAATATCTAAAACATCTTACTTAAGTTGGAATTTCAGTATAGGCGACATAGAAGCGGCATTATGCTTTCCGTCGGATAAAATGCTTGCGTCGGGCAAAAACATAGCGATGACGTAAATTATATAAATTATGTATAGCAGAGAGGACATTGGGTCTAAGCAATAGATAACATAGCTAATTTGGCATAAGCAATAGATAACACCGGACTGTTCCTGTGACTAAATCGATTTAATTGGTAATAAATCAATAATAGATAAAGCGCACCGTATATTGCATTAGTATGTGTGAAGTAAGCATATCTGATTTGATTTACTTTAAACATGGCCGAAAGTAATTAGCAAGATTGTGGTAAAGGCACTTCGGTAAGAATGCTGTAGTTGATTGCCATAGGAAGCGGAAAAGCGTAAGAGACTTTTGGTAGGAGAATTAGCTAGCCCAAAAAAGGTTTAAAAGGTCCACAGAGAACAAAAAAACTTATTTTTGTAGTTACAAGGCTAGATGCTTGTCAGTTTTAATTTTGCAAATAAAGTATAATAAATCAAATAAAATCATCATTAATTCCAAATAAATTAAAACATTAAATAAGTGGAATATGACGCCTAGTCATGAGCAGTATTTGATAATAATTACATTTTTTTAAGTACGCATTTTACGAATAAATTAAACTAAATTGTAAGGCCACGAGTTTATTATTGAAATAAAATAAAATAAATTATTAAGATAACTATGCATAATTATATATTATGTTTGTCATGATACAACAAAAATTGTATGGAAAATAATTTTGTATTTACTTGAGAAGTAATTTTATGATTCATGAGCAACATTTTTATATAAATATTAGCACCCACGAATAGGTATTGATTTATTTTATTATTTTTGTGTTAGCTTTGATAAAGGACAATCTATAGTTGTCAGGGATGCGCAGAGTGTTAATCTAGTAAAATTAAATCAGTAAAATTTTCGTTATCCTACTAGTGGCAGAGTCTTGTGTTATATTCTAAATAATGTTGAGCAACTAAGGGGGATTTTGACCGCACCGGGTTGTACCGGGTTGTACCTTATAGGATACTCCAAAAACTAACGTAACAACATCATTAGATGACTCATAATCCTAGAATCGAATAAACTAAATTTACGTCTGAATTATAATGTATAATATAATATAAAGTATAAGTATCATTCTCTTAGCGCAAGTAAATCCATTGTTTGGTCACTGGTCATATTTTAACTAAACATTGAATTGGATTAAAATTTTGCCAGTTGCCTTTTATTCGAAGAAACTTATTTATGAAGCTTATCAGATTTACCCATTCAAATATAAAAATAACCTTAAAAATTATCGGCCTCTGTCAAAAATCAGTTTAGATATTTCAAGGATTGTAATGTGATGAACAAGAGAACCAAGACAAATTATAAATCGGGTGGACCTCTACCTCAACAGATTACAAGTTTTAAATAAAATATCTAATCAATTATAATTCCGCAGACAACTAAAGGTTTTTTTTTTAATTTTATTTACGAAATTATAATAAATTTAATATTTTTTATTTAATTGAATTTCATTAATTAGCTGAAACCACTTAATTAAAATATATTTCAACAATAGAGGTAATAACGCAAAGTGTAGTTATTATTCTCAGTTAATTAATCAAAATGGTCTTCCATAAATATCAATATTTGTTTCATTTTTCTTTTTAAAATTACGCAGATATCGCAAAGTTGTTATTGTATATCGCGACCAAGTTATTGTCGCAGATTTGTATTGCTCAATAGTCAAAAGTAAATTTGCTTTTGGCGATTTGTTTTGCAAATCAAGCCTGATTTAATCCCAACCTCGTCGCCAGTTATAATTTCGTGGCCTTTTTAAAAACTTTATTTACTACAAATTCAATTATAATAAATTTAAGGAATTAAATTTATTTCAATTTAATTTATTTGCTTAAATATACTTAACTAAATAAATGACATAATCACGCAAGGTTTATTTATTATTCCAAATTAATTAATAAATATAATACATTTAAAATCATTTTGACAACCAGAAACTCTATACATTTTCAAATGTCTCTCCAATGTAGCAACCACACTTAAGAACCATAACATTAGAATTCAATTTTGTTTCACTTTTTTATAAAATTAAATAAGAATATTGGCTTATTTCAGAAATAATGATTAACTTAAAATATGACATTTATTATACAATGTTCCGCTAAAATGAGGTGGAAAGACTAAATGTTTTTATAAAGATTCAACTAAATGTATGGAGTTAAAGTAACAATGGAGTTAAAGAGGAGGAGCAGAGGTTGGCGAAAGTAGAAAGTGGTAATAAGAATGAAGGAATAAGAATGGTAAAAGGAGGAAAAACGTGGGTGCATTGGGAGTAAGCATGTGAAGAAATGTTGTGAGCGGATTAACAAAAGATGACAATTTTAGATTCCACATTGATCGGAGTAACGGAGTGCACGGGGTAAGTGACTAATGGAGAGAATAATGTGTGAGATTAATAAGAGGATGATGTGAAGTTTATGTAGTGAAAGGGGTGGAGCGATGCAATGTAGAATGGAATCATGGTAAAAAGAGTCAAAAAGAAGATGAGGGGTATTGTAAATAAATTGGGAACATAAGGTAGGGGTAAGGGTGTGTGGAAAAGAGTACTGTTAAGCGTTGTGAGACATACGGATGGAAAGAAAGGTAAGAAGGAGGAAAGAAGGATAGGAAAGGGAGGAATATAGAGAAAGAACGAAAAAAGGGAAGAAAAGCTACATGGACACAATGAATGAATGAGAAGGGTCTCAATGGAATGGAGGAGAACGAAACATAGATAGATTGTGTCAATTAGTTATGGGCGGGTGCTGTCACCACTGGCGAACGCAATTCTTTCCCAGAAAGCAAGTAAGGAGTGAGAATATGATAAGAGATTGAGTGAATGGCACGAGGTGTGATATTACAGCGAAGGCCAAATAATCTGCAGAGGATAACGTCAGCGGAGAGGATTAATAGCAGCATTAATACCCCTCTATACACTCTGAAGTAATGCTCACATAGTTCCGGGGTGTTTAGTAGAGCTGCGGAGGAAAGAGTCCGTCAAACAAATCCAAACGTCCTTTCATGATAAAGAAGCTCGGGATGATAAATCAGCTTGGAGCCTAGTAAAATTTTTAAAATCTGAAATTTCTTAAATTTTTTTAGATGATTTTGGGCAAAATCATAAAATTTAAAATAATTCAAAAATTAAAAATTTTCAAAAATCGCGAAATTTTTTGTTTTCAAAAATTAGTTTTTGTATAACAATTTTTGATGCATATCATTCTTATTTTTTTTATGTAATTTTCACAGAATTTAAATAATTTGTGAAATGTTATATACATTTTTTTTAAACTAAATCAAATTATACAGACATTTTGCTACATAGTAATGTAATTTGGTTTCGTTTTTGAATACGTGCTCCATTATAAATATGAAGAAAAAAAAGGTGATGAAGTTCTAGCGGCCCACCAGAAGACAATCCATCTCTCGCAAACTAGACACCAAACAAGCAGTAGTAGTATTTTAAAGTCGCCCATGGGCATGATGGGATATACAGTTTATTTTAAATTACGTATATCCACTTTACTGTACCATTGTTGTAAAGTTAGTTGCTTAATAAAGTAATGCATAGCTTAAGGTCTATCAATAAAGTACAATTTTATCAAGAGATTGTTAATATCCTTTGAAACGTATTACAAAAAGTTTTGTAGTTGTAGAGCAAATATAAAGTAACAGTAAATTATGATGTAATACTAATATGTAATTGAATTTTATTAAACATTGTATGGAACATATTTTCGGGAGTATTGCAACCTTATTTGAAAAATGGTACCTATAAAAATGTACAGGTGTACGAAACATACCGCACTACAGGATTATACTGATTTTGATATGTTTTCTATTTGTAGGACTGAAAAATGTTGACCACTACAGAGCGAGTTGAGATTACCCTCCTTTGTGGAAGAGAAGGATTCTTCCAAAGACAAGTGTCAGATAAATTTAATATGAGGCATCCTGAACGGGAACCACTGTTGGCAGACTGCTAGCAAATTTCAAGGCTACAAGTAGTGTGGTTGATGCAAAAAGATCTAGAGATATAGACACTTCAGAACAGGTAGTGGAAGAGGTTTTGGCGAAGGTATCAACAAGTCCGAAAAAATCAATCCCATGAAGCACCTGGAAAGTGGGCGTTCCTCGAATCTTAAAGGCAAAATTCGTAGTAGCTTACTGCAAATTTGGCGGTTGGAATAACCATTGAGATCATAAAATTTTTTGTTGCAGCTCTTGGTGGTCGTAGAACTAATAAAAATCCCTCTCTTCAAAATCGTAAATGAAAATATTTAAAAACGAGTAGCTGTAAAAAAACACGTGACTAACTAAACGAGAACGAATGCACGAATTCTCTCGACATTAATGGCTTTTTTTGTATATAACCACGCGGGCGTATTTAGTAGTCTGCTAGCTTTGTTCGTTCTCTTTTTTATATTTTCTGTCGGGGTATGTTTATAATAAACTAAAATTTATTTGGCTATTTATTAAATAAAATTATTAAATTCATTTATGTTGTATTAATTAACCGATAACACTTAACCCTGTTATTTAAATAGAATTTTACTACAAGTAAAAAATAAGTGAGGAGAAGAAAGTTAATTTAGGCAGTCCTTATATATGATGCTATTTATCAGAATTCATATGAGAGAAAGTTTGACGATAATTATATTAACATCATGTTTATTTCTCGATGATCAATTTGTTTAAATAATTATACTAATTTTAAGTTTGTTTAATTCTATTTAATACAATAAAATAGCAACAGGTTGTTATTATTTAAAGTAGATTTAATTGAGCATATGTAATTAAATGTGTCTGCTGCTATTCATAAGATAGCTATAAATTATTTATTAATATATTAAAATTGATTTATAACGTTGCATAATAAATAACAGTTAAATATATGTCATAGTTTGAAAGTATCTGTAAATATTTTATCAACAAATCTATTGTAGAAAATGTTTTTTAGTTACAAGTACAAAGTAATTAAACTTAAAATATAATAGGAACCTGAAATGAATGAATAACCTAAATTCATACAAACATGAATAAACATATGATAAAAACCTTAAGCTAAAAATTCCAATAGAAGTAATCAAATTTACGAAATCAATAATGGAAAATAGAACATTTAGGGTCAGAGTAAATCAGAAGCTATCCGAACCAAAAATAGATTACGGATTTTCATTAATTTAATTAATTATCAATCGCAAACAACAATTTCCTCACGAATCATAAATTTAATTAGTAATCCGCCCACATAATATATAAAGTGCCTAATGAAATCAAATTTGATTCTTAAAACGAATATCATCTGCCAGTTAACCAAATAATAAATACAAGTTGATATCATAAAGATTTTTAATACGTTTAAAATAAAATCTAAATCTTGAGCAAAATCAACACCTACTGGCGTGAGAAAGTTATCAAATAAAAAGCCGCATGGCAAAAAATATATAATACGTAAATGTTATCATATGTTTATTTAAAAAAAAAAGTAAACACCTTCATCGGAAGCAGCAGGAAGCATTAATCTTATAATCAATATATGTTTTCGTATCATCGGGTGATTATGTTTCGGCTTGTTTAAAAGCATTAGCAAAATTATGTATTTCATATTATTCTAAGACCTATCGTATTCCCTTCGTGGTTTCGATTTCTCATTAAGGTATTTTATTGAAAAAAAAGCGGCGCTTTCGTAAGTGGATATAATTTTCTGGTATTTTAATATCGTAACGACTATTTTTAGTTCCTGTATTTCAAGTTAACATATTTCCTTTGGTGTTTTATTTTCTCTACAAAAAGAAGCGTAACGAACTTTTTCCTTCACCTATTTTATGTAAACCGTTAAACTTTTCACTTTCCGTTGAATTTTATTGGATACCAGTTCAATGTATTTTACCAGAAGGCGTTTTGAATGCAATGCTTCTAAGATTTTGTTGTAGTAGGGCTGCTATTACTACAGCTTATACATTCCGCCACTTATGCTCTCGTCAACAATATAGAGCAATTTTAATCCTTAAATTTCTTAACGGTCAGGATGAGATGTTCTACTGGGCAAAATTTGTACCTACGTGAAATTTTCTAGCAGAGTTTCTTTCAAGCTGCACCTTTTTTGCGACCAACGCCAAAAAACGCCACGGCTCAGGCACTCGTCAGGAGCAGTTTCTTCTCAGAGAGTTCGAATAAAAGGAGCCTTTTAAGCTAGTATTCCTTAAACACATTTTGGATTTTAATTCTGATCATTTTTGAGTGAGGAACTTCGAATCAGAAATAATTCTCCATTAGATAACCAACTTATTCTCATAGAGTGAGGAGCTTCGCACTTCTGAATCTGTTTTGTATCTATAGTAAGCGTCGCCCACAAAAATCTGGAGAGGCCAACGAAAAAGACGAAGATCCAATCAAAAGATAAAATATTAACTTAACATATTGTCATTAAATTAAAATTGCGCATAGAAGCATATCTATGACGTTATAAATATTAGAGAACAATAAACTAACCTAGTTAAATATGTTACTACTTAAATCATTATAGTGTTTACCATAATAATTGAGAATAGCGAATTCTAACCCAACCCTGTATAATCGCATGCACGAGCATATTTTATGTTACAAATAAACAGGATGAAAATATAAAAAGCATTACAATGGTTAAATGTTAAAATAACTGATAAGAACAATTTGGTAATAAAATAGCAAAGGAGGGACTCCGACAAGGATCCCCTTTATCACCTACATTATTTAATGATCATGTCAAAGAGTATCAAAAATCGAATCTTATCAGAAATCCTAGTTAACATTTAAACAAAAGATGGTTGGCCTTGGTATTTAAATCAGTCGTATCTCCTTTAAATGCTTGGTACACGCAGAGTTGCCTATGTATTTAGAAATAAAAATAAGACTGATTTTTTTTGTATTTATAATTTGTGTTAAACTTTTGTTAAAAAAGTATAATAAAGAAAAGTTAAAGGAGAAGTGGTAGATTCACACTAATAAAAAGAATATTTCACTTCAGGTTGTTTTTAAACTTTATAAAAAAAAAGAAACTGATAAAATATGAAAATTTGTTAGAAAACTACTATGACATTAACTAAAAAAAAATTAAAATGATGTTATCTTTATATAAAAATATAACTTTGAATATTTTTTTATAATTTTTATAATTATTGTTTACTATTATGTTATTATTATTTACTAATTTATATACGTATATATTTCCTTTAAAAACCAATTGTATTTTTTATCAGGATCCATTTACAGAAGGGTTACAGAACGCGACCTTTTTCCTTTCCGTATGTATTTATTGTTCCATTTATTTACTAAGGACCTCTATAAAAAACGTACCTTGCCCTATACATATTTCCTATGTATGTGTTTGTTTTAAAAACCAATTGTATTCTTTATCAAGATCCATTTACACAAGGGTCACAAAACACGACCTTGTACCTTTCCATATATATTTATTGCTCCACTTATTTACTAAGGCCCTCTATAAAGAAACGTACATTGCTCTATACATATTTCCTATTACATATTGTCAATTATTCAAGGGTCTGTGCTAAGGACCCTTGCTCCATACACAATTCTTATCTCTATTTCACTTCATCTACCAGCTGCTAAATGTGCTCTATAAAGTAACGTACTTTGCTTCATACATATTTACTATTATTATATTTTCTAATATATTGCCATTTATCCAAGGGTCACCAAATGCGACCCTTGGCGTTAATTGTCAAATTTACTTTATATTATTTGTCTATAGCAATGTTTCTCTTATATATTTGTATGTTATTTATTATTTAATTACAAGGGTCACAAAATGTGACCCTTGCCGCCGAATTGTGAATTTACTATATTATCTGTCTTACCTATTTTTTATATATTTATACGCTATTTATCATTTAATTACAAGGGTCTGTGCTACAGACCCTTGACGTCTACTGATGCATTTACTATATATTGTATTATTTATCTCCCATTTACTGATACATTTATTGTTTATTTCTCATTTACTTATATATTGATTGGTCATCTATCATTTATAAAGACAGGAACAAAAAGTACCGACCTTACTCCATACATTCTTGATGGTATCGATTCTCTTGTAATTGATTATTATCGTATTCCCTCCAGTTTAGAGGTTAAGTTTATTAAAGTTACCTGTAGCTTGCTCGATATCAAAACTATATAAAATTTTAATTTAGCTTAAGCAGTGACCCAATAATTCAACAAATTTAAATATCAAAATATTTTTAAAAATTTTAAATATTCTTGTGCAAATTTTAATTCGATTTTAATAATAATATTTTATTTGAAAGAAACAGCTAATATAAATATTTCATACAATATTTATTCTATGCCTATACAGGAAAACTAAATCTTAAATTTAAAAGTATGTGTTTTTACTATGTGGAGGAGTTTGTGTTAATTGGAAACCAGTTTTGCGAGAAATTATAAATTCATTAAAATCATGACTTTCCGGTTTCTTGGCTTCGACTGCTTGTCTTTTTCGTTGGTGTAAATATGAATTTATGGCGATACTGTTTCACAATCTTCAATTTTTACTTAGCCGAATCTAATGGAAGTCTAAAGAACTTTACAGAATTTTCTTCTTTCACATAAAATCGATTCCTATTGTTTTATACGTTCTTTTTTCTACCACTTTTTAAAATCACTCATTGTTTATTTGAAACTCACAAAAATTTAGTTTATGTTAAACTTAAATCATTCAACTTTAACAAAATAAAACTCAAACTTTAACAAAATTCAACAAAGGAATTAAATTATAAAACCTATTGCATGTGCGTTGATGTACGTACTGTCGAAAATGAAACATAATTCTCGTCTAACATAAATAAAATTTGAATCTAATAAAAAACATCATCTATTAATGAAAACACCCATGGTATTCAAAAGAATAATATTTAAAATACGAATGTGTTTACATAACAGCATATATTATTTGTTTAAAATAAACAGTGAACAATAAGAACATAAACTGCTGATTGCAACCTTGCAACATCGCTTTATGTTTATGACTCAAAAGACGGTTAAAAGTTGTGTGAGATGGGGCCCTTTAAATTGGTTGTAACTATTTTATCTTTATTTAATATCGTTTCTCTTTCTGATGTTTCGCTTATGTTATTATGTACTTATGTCACATTCCAAATTTAGAAAAATATCGCGAAGTTAGTGTACTTCAATTTGCAGATGTTGCCACGCTAGTCGTACACAACACAATATACACGACGGTGAAAGAAAGAATGGCAGAAGGTCTAGCATAAATGCTTGGCAAATGGAAATAAATCCAATAAAGGCCCACATTATAATGATCAGCAGGAAATCGAGAGAAGAAAAACGATTTACAAAAAATAAGAAACCAAAGAACATAGTTGGGGATAATATTCGACATGAGACTCTCTTTTCTGAAACATATAAAACGCCCAGAAAAACTACAGCATTCTAAAACGAGAAACCAAAATCACTAACACAGTCAGGAAAAGAATATTAAATAGACTCGTAACTCCACATTTAGAAAAATATCGACTTGAAGATTTAATTAGGAAAGAAACGATAATGACGGTACGTCCAAAACGCAGGTATTTGAAAAGATATACAAGCAAAAGATCTGTGGGGGTCAAAAAGAAACAGAAGACAGAAATTGATCGAAGGGATCAGAAATCACCCGAACCAAACCTAGTAGAGGTACCTAGCAGAATTAACAAAATTATACCATCCCTTTGATCCACCGTTACACAATCATATGCTATTGGCTTGAAATTATCGAGAAAAGTGACACCAACGTTACAATCAAATCAAATCGTCTCTATCTTTCAACATGTTGCCAATTTTACTAATGTCCAATCCTACTGACAGTGCCTACTGAAGAAATTAGTACAAATAATGATTCTATAATTTAAGCTCTCCCCTCACAAACATTTCAAGTTATCCCATAATTCCCAAACCTGCAAAATTTAATTCCAAAATATATAATAATCTTTCCAAAATAATACCAACAGACTAACTCAACTCACCAAAAGAGGGCGAAATCGCTCTGTCAACAGCTAATGCGCCCAGCCTCACGTAAATAACAAATCGGCAATAACACAACCTATCAAATAATATTTACCTACCCAAAATTTGACGTATATTTATATTCAAACACCTGGAATCAAATTTACAATGAATTGAAATCAATTTACAACACAATAGAACTTCACTGGGAATTCTCCTCAGCGGACATTCACCAAATACTATTATAAACAACATTGTCAACTACTAGGAATGCAAATTGGAACTTGCAACGCGAACACTCATATATAAGTGTCAGTTGAATAGTCCGAAATTGAGCTTAGTCTTTAATTAATTTCAATCAAATAAATGCAACGCAAGCTTAACAACGACCACCCGACGTGAGGTAAGTAAAAAAATACTATTAGTGATATAATTATATATCATATACATCATATACATCAACATCCTTTTAACAACAGACTATTTTAGCTTATCAATAACTAATGCAATGTAATCCCAAGATCATATTAAGTGAATACGAGAAAACGTCAGGCTTTAGAACATTTTGACACCAGGAAATCTAAACAAAATGCACCTAAACTATAGGTAATTCTATTTATAGCCTACTATCAGAAACTCGCAATGGGAGCACTGAAATAATACTCTCTGTTTTAACAGAAAAAAAAAATAATTGATTGTTATAGTGCGTAGCACTATATATAGGGCATTAACACTAGATTTGTTTGTGATATTTTTGTTTAATATCTTTTCAATTATTTCTAAAGATTATCCATGGAGAAACTTGGCAGCGATAAGATATTACAGTACTTAATTTTAAATTATTATCAAGTAAGATTTTCGTATGTTAATTTTAAAGGACGATAATCTAAGATATGCGTTTTCAAATATTCAGACAGTAAGAAAATTATAAATGCATATAAAGTACTTTAGAAAATTAATGTTCCCAAAAATCCCGTAGGGCATTGCATGACCCTTTCTCGAACTTATGAAAATGATCTCTACAATCTAGATAATTTTCGATGGTCTCGTTTATATGTATTATGCACTTAATATAATATGACCTAATATAACAATTTAAAGCTCATTTAATCGACATTTTGTCTGTAAAGTAATTTTAACAAATGAAATTCAATTTAAGTAGAATGAAAAATATTTAATACATGTGTGTAGCTTATTCGCACAAAAAATACTAGAGAATACACAAGCTGACTTTGTTAGAAACAATTTAGAAATAGTTGTAATAAAATGCTAAAATAATATAATTATTCAACTGAAAATCTGTAACAAAATTCCTCGGGTCTCACATTCGTATAATAACTAATCAAGCAAGTGCATATCCTCTTCACCGATAATTTTCTTCACACCACAGTTCTTTGTTTGTCATTCTGTGGTACGGTGAATCTGGAACAGATACCAACAAAGTGGAATCTAAACTAAAAGACCAATGGCATCGTGCAACAAGCCCAATAGGCAATTTATTTCTGATCTCTTCTAGCTATTCGAAATTGTACAAAAGCCCCTCCTCCTCCTCTTAAAAACGACTATTCTAGAGTTTGTCATGGTCAAATATCCATAAGTGGATTTACGAAAATTCCTCGAAAACAATTGCCCGAATACAATTGCTCGAAAAACAATTTCTCGAATTTACAATTCCTCGAATTGGCATTTGCTCGAATTTGCATTTGCTCGAATTTGCGTTACAGTTCAATTTATTTGTAATAGAAATAAACCATACTATTTTACTACCCTTTTAAAAATCAGCTGCTAAGTGAGGTTAGAGTGGACACAGGTCGCAACAAAGTGAACAGCGGGAAGTGGCTGGGGGATTCATGGGTACGCGACTTCAAAAGTTCTGGGCAGTGGGGCTTGCAAAGCACGCTCAACCGCCCTTTCAGAAATTTGCCAGAAAAGTGAAGCAAGACGGCTGCAGGTGCATCAAATCGTGTAACGAAGCCGTAGCCAAATATGGGGACAGGGAAGGTCATGGGTTAGCGAATTTGTGGATAGGCAATTTCAAAAGTTCAGGACAACCTGACGAGACTAAGCACACCAATCTGTCATGTTAGAAGTTTTCCACAAGTGACTTCGGTCAGCAGAGCTGTCTGCGCCGTAGGTAAATCTGGGGACTGGGGGACTCATGGCTAGGCACATTCATTGGTTGTTGAGTTGGAAATTTCTTGGCGATTACTCTGAAATTATCCGAACGGTAAGTCAAGAGTGGCCCACAGGAAACGGGGGATTATAGGGGGTTATGTGTAGGCGACTTATAGGGTAGGCAATTTATAGGATGCACTATTAAAGATGGTAAGTGATTTACGTCTAATAAATGAGGTCCGACTTTATAAAGTGTTTAATATTTAAGTCAAATAAGCACGAGAAAATAAAATACGAATAGCGATGAAATAAGGTTATTTATACGGTCCATTCCATGCATATAAGTATGCATCCAGAATCAACCATACAGCCAGACAGACTGATAGATAGACAGACAGTAACGGAGTTCTAAAATACATAATAATTATATTCTCAACGATAGCCTATAATCATTAAGGTTGTTTTCTCACCTCAGTAAGCTATGATTATACCAAAATCACTTCGGGTTATAATGATTTCAAAAACATACAAACACTATAATGTTTGTACTTGCATCTTGTTGTCTAGATATAAGCTTCTGAGCTATTATTACAGAAATTTATTTACAAAATTTTAACTGTTCAAGTTTGAAGTACTCTCCTTCAAAAAAATTGAAGCAGAGCGCCATTGCACTTTCCATAAGCTCTAAATACTCAAAAAAATTTAATGCGAAATATAAACTATATAAATTTTGATACAAATTGGAATGTATGGATAGGGGAGAAAGGAAACGAAATGTAGAAATGGATGGTGAGCAAGAAAATCTAAGGAATCCTTATTTAGTGGATCAAAAAGATAGAGTTGATAATGAATGTACAAATGGAGATCGGGAGAGGGATTTAACTTTTAGGATCTGGATGGAGCAGGATCTTGAAATATATTGTGCTTGACTAATACGATGGAGAAGGATCTGTGATCGATTATGTATTAATGAATGGGATGGCGACTGAAATATATAGTGGGTGAAAGGACTGAATCGAATTAGTTCCCGTTGCAGATACGATGGGTCATGTATTATATAAAAGCATGGTGTGCAGTCGGCTGTTGACAGAGTGAATGCGCCTTCTATGTTATTGAGTTTAGTTTGTCTGGTGGTATTATTTCGGGAAGATTTGTATAGTTTTGGGATTTAACTTTGCGAGGTTGTGAATTTAGGGTATCTTGTGACGGTGGCGAGAGAATAGATTCATTATTGAAGAATCATTCTTGTTGGTTCATTGTTGCGGTAGATTCCGTCAATGGGATTGGACATTAGCAGATTGTAGAGAAATCGTGGCAACATGTTGAAAGACAGAGAAGAAGTATCCGAGAATTGATCAGATTGGTGACGTTGGGTCAGCTTTCCCAATGGGGTTAAGCCATTAAAATGGGCTAAGTTAATAGGAGAAATTTAAATAATTCAAGTAGGGCAGAGTAACTTATAAAGTTAATTACGTAAACTGTAGTGACGTAACCAGTATCAAGTAGAATATTTTAGGTTGTTAGTTCAACCAAGGGGTTAGTGATTGTTTAACAGGCTCGTATGGTAAGAATTGAAATGTTGTGTAAAATGTGGTTATTTATGACGTCATTTTGTTGCTAATTTCTGTACAGCGTCGTGGACCAGGTTCTGCAGTCCGATGCACGTGGGTGGATTGGTTTAAAGTGCTAAAAGTTTCACGTACTAGTAGCGGTCGACTTGTTGCAGTACCAAGTGTACCGCTTCTGTTTGGACGCGCGAGAGAAGATTTGGAGCTTGTGTAATTCCTGGAATAGATGTAAGATCTATTCTGGAGGCTACAACGGTGAATCTTCAATACAAGAAAAGTAATATTTTAATTATTAACTCCTTTGAGTATATTTTAGGGGGGGGGGTTATTTAATGGAACTTTAGGTTTTATATCTTGTTAATTATCAGATATTTAATTCAATAGTATGTAACTGTTGTTTTTTGGTGCTAAACAAACTAGGGGGGAATTAATCTTTTAAAAGTTATTTGGGCGAAGGGTTTGATATCTTAGGTAATAGTAAGCTATCATGATTGTGTACTGTGAGTTGATGTAATCCTTTTACTTTTTAATCCGTCATCGATGGCTTATCGACGAGTACGATTGGAATTTCACTTACGATTTTTGTCTTGTGTAGTACAACCATATACATATTTTAACTGTGTCTTAACTTAAACTTGTAAATGGAATTTGGCTATGTTTTGATCATATTTACATTTAAATTGTTAAAATTGTACATCATTTAGTAATAATGCAGTAAATCCGCTATAATGGCTACCTCATAATATTAAATTTCTTGTGATACTAATTGAATTTTAAAACAAATTGTTAAATGTTGAAATTTATTTCGTGCAATTCTTCCATCCTTATATCTTCAAAAAGATACTGGCGCCTAAAAGTAACTAATATACCGGGGGCAGCCAGTAAGTTCCTACTAGGGTTTACATCTTTAAATGTTCTGTGGAAAAAGAAATGCTTCACAAAAATAGAGGAAAGAATAAATATGAGGTTAATTTGATACAATTTCTAAATGATCCTGAGTTAAACCCAAAAACAAAATATTTCAAAAGCTATGCCAAGGCGGACTACACTGCTTACGGCGAAAATATGGCAAAATGTTTGTAGCCCACCATTTCCCCTGAAAGCGAAAATGAAAGTACTGATGCCTCGTTGGAAACTATTTTGAAAGAAATCGAAACATTTGAGCAGGAAGTAACCATGCAAAAAGAATTAAATAAGGAACACCGTAAACTAAACAATCATTCAAAGAAAACTAAACAAATTGCCAAGATGAGTTTTCGAAAAGAAATCAAATTATTTGAATTGACGACAGACAAACAAAAAACTTTGTATGATGTTATGTTATCATCTCTATTAACAATTAGGCCCACTTCTACTGAAAATGAGCGGAATATTTCCACATAAATTCGCATTAGAATGTCGGATTCAACTTTAAATGTATTAATATTTTTAAACAGTTTTTCCAGAAACATCTAACTTTTTCTCGTGTATATATTTCCTAAACATATTTTATGTAAACTAAAAAGATATTATTTGATTTCATTATTAGACTTAAAAGTTTTCTAATTTATAATTACTTTTCTTTTATTATTAAAAGTTTTTTTATTTATTATGTATTTTAATCATAATAGCTATTTTAAAAACTATTTTAATAATAATAGTATTTACAATTTTTAATTACTATTTTCTTCTGTGCTTCTTTCATTTGTGTATTATTTTTATCTACTGTACTATTACACATAGTATATTGTCTTACTATTATAGTAGTATTTTGTCTTAAATTCATATTATAGGGTATTTTTTTAGAGATCCCGCGTATAATTTTAATTTATCAATAAAAATTAGTAACGGTTCAATTCAAAAACTAAATCAAATTAAGCATATTTCTTTCACTCTTTAACGGGCTTTAACTCTTTATCAAATTCTCTCGGCAGCGAGCCAAGACAGAAGTAAACAAGAGTTTTACAATAGTTGTTCAGCGACAAAAAGAGAATAAATCCTCCGGCCTCCATATATGCTAACATCGCGGACAGCTCTGCTCTCCGCATTACCGCCGCTACGGCCTCAGTTTTAGAAAATCGTTCATAAAATGTCTTTATAACTCCAAGGCAACATTCTAACACCACCTATACAAATAAATATTTTCTCGTCGTACGGAGATAGAGCTAATTTATTTTGTTTCAGCGTAAATCTAGTATGCTTGATGGATTTCAATACATATCGTTAGTTATATATTTGCCTCTTAGCAAGCAAATAATCTTTATACTCGTGCACCGAAATCCCTGTATCAACAACCATTTTCTTTGCCGCTTTCTTTGTCATTTTATCTTCAATTTGATGGCAATATAATTTTAACAATACTGATGACAATGCAACACTACAAATTCATACATAATTCATACGTATTCATCTTTCATCAGACCAGGTACAGCTTTGTTTCTTAGAAGTATATTAAATTTATTACTAATAGAGAAATTTTAGGTATGAAATCTGTCTAAATTTTGTTTCACGTAGTCGAAAATATTGTCTATCGGTATGTGCATAGAAAAACTATTTGTATCTAGATATCAGAGAGTTTGTCTTTATCCATATCTCGGCTTGAGGAACTTGTAAAGGAAATCCAGTGTTTGGATAAGGCGAGTACGGCAAATCCAACATAGATGGGTTTATTATCGGTTACTTTTGGCCACGCAGATGACTATCCAGATGACAAGATTTTCAGGAAACTGAGTACAATCTTGAAAAATTAATCTAGCAAATAAGACTACGAGCCCCACACTAGTTTCCCAAATCATACTTGTGAATGTATGATACTAGTCTAATATTCTTCTCTTTATCCACATTTCCGATCGAACAGAAGACAGAACGATATCTAAAATTTACATTAAGAAGAAATTTTATTCCTATATTTATATAAACACTCATTTGTAAGGACACAAATTTATCAACAAGAGATTGAGAATCAAAGAGAGGAGAGTAAGATCGAAATCGAGGAAAAAATATTTAATAAGAGCGGATATTATTTGATTTCATTATTAGATTTAAAAGTTTTCTAATTTATAATTACTTTACTATTTTTTCTGTGCTTTTTTTATTTATTATGTATTTTAATAATAATAGCTAACTATTTTAAAAACTATTTTAATAATAATAGTTTTTAAAATTTTTAATTACTATTTTCTTCTGTGCTTCTTTCATTTGTGTATTATTTTTATCTACTGTACTATTACACATAGTACATTGAATTGCTATTATAGTAGTATTTGCATACATGTATACAAGTATGGATGTATATCTGTTAAATATAATATACCGGAAAAAATCGACTTTCTTGAAACTGTGTTCAAAAACACCGGTACTCGGGAAATCTCAAATTTGACTCGTGTACCTGGAATTCAATGAGTCCGGGAATTCGGTAACCCTATACTGAACGTAGCCTAAAGCGTCTGATTTTTTCTAAATTTATAATATTTATGCAATTGATATATCATTTGGAACTAAAACATGGAAGTTCAAAAATGTACAATAACCCAACTACGTCACAGATATGGAATAGCCTGTCAAATATGTATATACGCAAGAACATATATTACAACTACAGGGAAAAAGAATTTAATTTTGTTTCAGCGTTTGGAATATATTAAATCAGTACACTTCAACGCGTAAGATTTTTATATCATCGGCGAAATGCACATATATTTTTGTTGGAAACTCTGGTGAAAGGAAAAGTAATATCTAAATGTAAAAATGTCTCTAAGCGCGTCAGGAATTTGTACGCTACAAGTAATATAATAAAAAAAATACTTCTTGTTTAGGAAGATATGACGTCTCATTCACAAGATTTCTTTTAGGAATGTGTAATTACCAAAATTTCAGAATAAATATATTAATGCTTCAAATTATATTAGCCGCATGAAATGTTAAAAATAATATACGAATGCCTGCGCAAATTTTGATATAATAAAGAAACTTAAAACAAGCTAAAAAATTTACTAATCATTTTGCGTTTAGTTAGAATAAAATATATAACACTATGATACGTGCTTTCATGAGTGTTAAGGTCACTCGGTGTGTAATTGGTGACTTCTTGAAAATTAATATGAACATCTGTGTTTTGAGAAAATCACCGCATTCGGGGAACGAACCCGGAACCTACTCATTGCCGGTCAGATGCTCTACCTACTGAAATAGCGGGATGATGATTTTTCAAAACACAGATGCTCTTAATATGTCTTTTTCCATTGCAGAACTAGTATAACACTATATTTTGAATAGTTAGAAGCGCAGCTGTGTTCAATCAACATTGGATATAAACAGATCACAAAAAAATTAGTAATATAATTCTGTTGGAGATGTACTTATTTTTTAATATTTTTGTCTTAAATTCATATTATAGGGTATTTTTTTAAAGATCCCGCGTATAACTTAAATTTATAAATAAAAATTAGTAACGATTCAATTCAAGAACTAAATCAAATTAAGCATATTTCTTTCACTCTTTAACGGGCTTTAACTCTTTATTATCAAATTCTCTCACAGCGAGCCGCGACGGAAGTAAACGAGAGTTTTACAATAGTTGTTCAGCGACAAAAAAAGAATCAATCCTCAGGCCTCCATATATGCCAACAGTCCGCTTTATCGGCCCTACGGCCACTTTTAGACAATCGTTCATAGAATGTCTTTATAACTCCAAGGCAACGTTCTAACACCATCTGTACAAAAAATATTTTCTCGTCGTACGGAGATAGAGCTAATTTATTTTGTTTCAGCGTAAATCTAGGATTTCAATACATATCATTAGTTATATATTTGCTTCTCAGCAAGCAAATAATCTTTATACTCGTGCCCTAAATCTCTGTATCAACAACCATTTTCTTTACCACTTTAGCTTTCTTTGTTATTTTATCCTCGATCTGATGACAGTACAATTTTAACAATACTGATGACAATGCAACACTACAAATTCATACATAATTCATACGTATTCATCCTTCATGAGACCAGCTACAGCTTTGTTTTTTAGAGGTATATTAAATTTATTACTAATATAGAAATTTGAGGTATCAAATCTGTCTAAATTTTAGAAGAAGTTTTATCACTATATTTATATAAAAACTCATTTGTAAGGACACAAATTTATCAACTAGAGATTGAGAATCAAAGAGAGGAGAGTAAGATCGAGATCGAGGAAAAAATATTTAACAAGAGCGGAAAAAAGCGTCAAATTTAGATTTTGTTTCAGCCGCTAATTTGTCCTGGCACTGTTCCAGCTTTGGTTATCACTTGACAAAACAATTTCATTCACATTGAACAGATAGAATTAAAAATTTAGGTTTAGGTTGGAAATCATGTAATCTTGATGTATGCTGAAAATAAAATAACATGGAAATTAACTAAATCTTTAAAGTTCCCTATTTTGTAAGATTCTAAGTACATAGGAAAATGAAGCATAAAATCTTGTTGTGGCACAAAACCGTTGTTTTCAATTGATTTATGAATATGTTAAAAACATTTAGTTAAAAATGGTTTCTTGGGACAACAGAAAGACGACTTCCTCTGTGGTTATTTTCTATTGATGATTTGGAAACTATTAAGACGATCCTAAATACTGCTTTCCAGAATTCTTAGCTAATCATTGCGTCATTTCATTATTCGGCAGAATTGCGTGTACGTTTGTTTCCATTTTACAATTACTCATCACACCTTTGTTATCCAGACTGCATTGAATTTTGCTATTTACGTCTTTCATGAGAACTATTGAATCAATCAAAGCTCAAATTTTGTAAATATTGAAAATTAAGTGTACTATAATCCATTTTCAGACCGATGTGAAACGGTTAGAGTTATTCACAGCTTTAGAGAGCAAATACAGAGTTCTATTATTTGATAGAATAGAACTTGCCTCATTTTTACTTATGACGTTTAAATCACTACTGAATGATAGAGGCACATTCCTATGCTTAGGGCCAGGGACAATTTGGCGGCCCCTAAAGGGTCAAATTTAAAGATAATTGAACAGAGGATTTAAAGAAGGCTGTAAGTGACACCTTAATCGACTTAATATTTATTTTTACTTAAAAACGATGTATGTGTAAAGGCCAATGTCAGCAAAAAAGGATGCAAGTGCCATAGATATTAACTTAGGCAATCTTAATACCAGTAGATCACGCTAGTTGTATGTCCGCACCATTTAACTATATACTATGTAGCTTAAATGGCGACTATGTCTAGTTTGCCCCTGAAAAGTGAGGCTGAGCGAGAGGGATATATCGTGGTATTTCTCTCTCTCTCTTGCACTCATTTATGTAAGACTGACGACGATATTTAGCTTTGCGTATTTACATTATTTAAACGTTTTATTATAAAAAGAGTTTAATTTAGTAGTTACAGACTTGATAAATATTTTGATCAAAAGTAATTTGAACTTCAAGGCGTGCAGAAAATGTAATCTTAGAGCGTAGTGCGTCCAATAGTAATTTTCATTTAATTATTATTTTATAAAGTGAAATCAAATAAACTATTCAGAATAATAAAAATTCTTTTAGTGTACATGAGGTAGCATAAACAATGGGTATTTAAATAAAAAAAGCTTACTAGTCGTTTCTAGTGATTGTTGGAAAAACATTATTAGCGACAGATATCAATGTGAGAGATACAGTCAGTCTTTGTCACACAGTCAACATATTAAATATATAATAATTCCTATGTTCGTAAGTAAGCACAGCAGACACTATTATTTATATTATCATTATAGTTCTATCGCATGACAGGTAGCCATTTTTGAACAAAAACCTATCGCGCGCTTGTTGGCAAGTTATTTATTGCCCATAGATCATTTTTATGATATAATATTAATCTAATACAATCCGATTGTGAAAATATTTATTTTATAGTTGACAAATAGCTTACATCAAACGACTATTTATTATCTAACAGTTCTATAAATAGTTTTTAGTCATAATACACTCGTTAATAGGAGATGCTCAAAATGCCTCTTAGTTAGATTGGTTCTAAATCCAATAAAAATCCGGACAGCAGATCTGAAATTACCTTTCTGTGATAATATAGCGAACAATCTTTTTGTTGGTACCATTCGTTTGGCTAACGAGCAAGCAGCATAGGAATGGGCCGCGTCAAACGGGAGCCCCCGGGAAGCAGATCTTGGGGGCGGTAAGAAATTGTGTGCAAATAGTAATTGAAAAATTCTAGAAAGATTAGTTTTAATTGATTTTGTTTTGTTACAATACTGAATAACATTGAAATGTTACATGAAGTAATTTTGTTAATAATATTGAATTCAAAAATATTTAAATAATATTTGAATTAAAAATATTTTTAGAAAGGGCTGAACGTGTCATTATAAAATAACTAGATGATAACCCGTCGTAAAACGACTATCCATTACCAGGTCATATTTTATTTAAATGTAATTACAAAAT
>WYDF02262824.1:0-33064 GCA_009867245.2 Adranes taylori
ATATATATATATATATATATATATATATATATATATGGTTTCCAAATTCATTCGTTTAAAAATTTAATGTATACTTTAGGGACTTTTGTCTTTACAGTAACGTGTCGCGTTACAAGATGGAATGAGAAAAGTAGGGTAAGTATAAATAGATATAGTTTTTAATGAGAAAAAATGAGGTAGGGAGCTTCTGGAAACCTCTAGAACAGTTCCGAGCTGGTACTTTGCGGACGGCTTACTATACGTACGGGAATTATTCCTATAAAAGCAGTTTTTTGGAGTGCAGTTGCCAGTCGATGTTAAATATTCAATTTAAAAAAGTAGTACCGTGTTTGTGATGGCTGCAGCTGAAATGTTAGTAATATTACATTCCTTTTTATTGACTCGTTTGAAAATAGCAAAGACATTAATTTCTGATTTTTTCTTGTTATTAACTTTATTAACTATGAAGTATTTAATGTTGCTTGGTAATTATTACATATACTTGAGAGGTGGTGGTAAAATTTATCGCATGCGAATTATTTTTTTATGAATATATTAAATAGAAATCATGTTGTGTTTTTATTATTTTATGAGCTATGCTGACTCAATATAAATTAGTGCCATAAAGAACTAATTACTTATTCTTCTCGATCCCTTTCTATAATTGGGTGGATTAAATCAGTAGAAGTGAAATTTATTTCTGTAGTAAAAATTCACCCTGCTATTTTCTCACAAAAATAAACTGGACACTATCTATATATTTATAACCCACTGTGCTACCATCGGAATTAATTTATATTTGTTTAACTGCATATAATAATATCATATATCTAAACGCAATCAACAATGCAAATATTTAGGCTAGAATGCATCTAGCAGTTTCTTTTTGAATACGATTTGCCACGAATCAAACTTTAACTTAATTTAAGGACAATAACGTATTTTTAAGGGCCAATTGTTAGCTTGAACAATTAATCAACAGTTTTAAATTATTCACATGGGACACAAGGATCTTTCACACGGACCAAGTAGGATTCCACATTCTTGGTTAGTTTTAAAATGTGTTATTCATAAAATAAATTGCAAAAAATATATATTATTGCCACGTACCGAAAAAATAAAGAGTTGAATTAAATATAATCTTCAAGTCTATAAATTATATTCTAAAACATTTAAACTACATTCAAATTGTATTATATTCGAGAATAATGTAATAATGTTGAGAATTATAAAGCAGGTCTTCAGCAGCATGTAGCTGCATTCCGTTCTAGGACAGTCAATTTTACGGTCCTAGTATTTTGCGCACTTCTAGTTTAGGGGCCTACGTTAGGTCGGCATTCATTTCGAGTCTACAAAGGGACACTTCGGTAGCTACTATCCGTAAAAATGGGCCGTGACAATGTGGTGGCGGTGCGCCGAGTTACGATACCTATACCTTACAGTAACCATACCTACACATATTGTTGACACGAATTTTCTTTAGAATACTGCTTGGCCTAAAAATACTTAAAATACTGACAACAAATTGATGTTCAATCAATCGACTAAAAATTATTTAATACTAAATAAAAGTGATTTTAAGCTAAAGATGAAATTGATTATAAAAAAAGCGAATGCGTGTAAAAAATATTTACAATTACATTATAAAATACACTCGAAGTCAGTGCTACAGTAGTTTGGATTATTCATTTTAATGAATTAAAATAAAGTATTCCGTCTCCAATTTTTATTCCAAAAGCTATGATTTATGTATATTATTTTTTGTTTTCGTTCGGAAATTGAATTGTTTTAATAAATTTATAATTTATAGCAATGTATAGATAAATATGTTAAATATAAAATATTATATATATATATATATATATATATATATATAACTCTTGTATTTTGTAGCCTGATGAAGTTAATATATTTAACGAAATCTTGCTATAAATTAACAGTGCCATTACAATATGCAGTGCCATTACAATATCTATGATTTATGAAATTGTAGCGCTATGAATAAGAAAGCTTAGTGGCTTCCGAATTCGAATACATTTTACAAATCGTAGATTTTGGAATGAAAATTGTTTTGGAGGCGGAGTACTTGGTTTTAATTAATTTAAATGGATACTCCAAATTACTGCAGCAAATAAAATCATAAAATCTCTATTGGCATTATTGTTACAATTACCCAAAAATTTACATTAAACATATTTCCATTTAAAATAAAAAATTAAACGTGATTCTTTTACTATTGAGAAGGGGAGGCTTCATTATCTTCTCCCCCATATTCATGTACTCGCTCAATTCTCTATCCTTTCATCCCTTGTCTCCCTTCCTACTACACTATCTATTTCTAACCCCTTTTCATTTCACCCTTTCTCTACATATATTCTTATTTTCGCACTACCTCCTCTCATCTCATTCTCCCCTACCTCTATCTTCTTTTTCCTACAATCTGAATTTAGTCTCTCAATTTATCATCTTATTTTTTTCTCCTTATTCATACCCGTCTTACTCTCTTTTACTTTCTTTTATATATCTCTCTCGATATTCTTTTCAATATTTCTATTCCTTTTCCCTCATAACCTAAACTTACCCTCCAGTTTTCTCCTACCTCCCTTTCATTATCACTCCATTCTATCCATTCACATCCTTTAATCCAATGACTCCATTTTTCCTCCTCCCTGTCACATACTCTACACACTCTTTCTTCTTCATTCAGCGAATATTTATTTCCACCCTCTTTATTACCACATCTATACCTCGCAATCATTTTTTCTCTCATACTTAAACTTGATAACAAATATCCACTCATCCCATCTATATTTCCTATTATAGCGACTAGCATCAAATCTTTCTTACCTTTCCACATCCATCATCCTTTTTACAACTTCAATCAGCCATTGATTCTCACATTGATCGCTTCCTCCTTCATCATTCTTCCGTGTGTACATCATTCATCATTCACTACCTTCTTCTCAAAAGTTACCATCCATTTCAATCCGCTAATCCGACATTTATACTTTCCCATCTCCTGCAAAACTATATCATTAGGTCTATTCTTTTAATACAACCCACCTGTACTCTCTCTATTATCTCGCTTTCTTTCACCGCCCATACCTCTGCTCCATACATAAAAATACTGTTCAACAATATCTATTGCCTTATTCCTCATTTTCACAGTTTCTCCAAATTCTTTCTCACACCAGTCTCATTCTTTCTATAACTGTCGTAGCTTTCTTTGTTATCATTTCCATATGCTCCTTACACCTTCCGTTTTGTGATATCACAAAACCCAAATATTAATACTTGTTCGTCCTCTACTTTTGTTCATCTTCTACTTTTACAACTATTAATACCTGGTGCATACCATTACTTTTGTTTTTCCACATTCACCTCTACCCCGCTTTCCACATTCACCCATCCATATACCTCTTCACCCTTTCAATCATTTCATTCATATCTTCCCTTCTTCTAGCCATACACACAATATCGTATGCTTAAGAAAGAGGCCATACTTTGGTCCTTCCAACCTCAACCCCACCCGCTCGCTCTCTCATCAAAACATCCTCTAAATCTGACAAAATGGTTTGTGCATCTCAAACCATTCCGATACATTCTCATTCGTTCTCTCTCTCTCTCTCTCTCTCTCTCACATACTTTTGTTCCTTCATACATTCTTTCTATCATTCTTCTCATCCCTTTCGAAATCCCTATCTTCTCCATTCTCTCCCACAATTTTCCTCTCAAAATTCTCTCAAAGGGTAGTTTGAGATCAACAAACAGCAGATACATCTTTTTTCTTTTGGGTGTCTCTTGATTCACCACGTAATTTAAGGTAACAATATTATCTGCAGTCCCTTTACCTCTGACCAAACCATTCTGAGTAATCGAAAGAATTTCTTTATCACGCACTTCTTCTTCCAATCTCTTATTTATAGGTCTCGCATATAACCTATATAGTCCATCCATAATCGTTGCTCCTCTATAACTATCAACCTCATTTCTTTCCCCCTCTTATACACCGGTACGATTTCCCCTTTCTTCCATTCTTCCGCCACTCTCTCCGCTTCTTTCCATTACTGCAGCACTTCGATTATATTTTAGACGGTGCATCTACCATACTGTGCTCATCATTTAAGAACTTGCTTTTTTTATAGATACTTCTTGAAATGTCTTGTTTAAATAAGGTAGCTTAGTGGCTTTTAAAAGCGGATAGCGCATTAATTTCATAAATCACAGTTTTTGAAATTAAAATAGTTCTGGAGGTGGAATAGTTTGTTTAAATTTATTAAATTAGAATTTTTGGTGAAGCAATTATTTGCTCAAAATGACTTCAAATTCAAAATATTGATATAATGGAAAGAGTGATTTCAAATTAAACAAAAAATATTAGAAAATTACACCATAGAATAAGAAGAAAGCTTTTTTGAACCAAATATGTCCTAGTTAACAATTTCGCAAAAAATGCACATTGAATAAAAATTATACTATACACACAACCCTAGTCACGTCATGAGATAATATCTCCCTACAGGAAAATAGCGAAGGACTTTTTTAAAAAGCTACTTTCCGGTTTTTATCCTCGGAAAGAAGATAGGATAACAAGTGCTCATTGCATTTATCATATTTAGCTCCCGACGCGTAATTTGCTCAAGGTATCACTTAATTAGTAAGGATTACGCTTGCTTTTATATTGTCGCTTACCTACGTTATCACTTCCATCTTTTTATGGTTTTTATTTTTATTTAACCGGCTAACTTCACTGCTATTATCTCATTTAGGAATGACTTAACAAGTCTTCATAATTAATGAATATAGCAACAAACAAATACTATTGATACTAACACAAATAATTATTATACATTATCTAGAAATATATCTATGCGATATTTATATCAAATTACATTTGCTAAATTAAATTAGTAATATTATTCCAGTGCACTTTTAAAATTAATATTATTAAATTCTGATACTTACTTTTAGTTATATAATTCCAATCATACGAAATTGACACACTAAAATAAAATTGCGGAAAACGCTGAATCAGTGCATTAGTTCCTTGAAAATAAAAATTTCTAAGATCGTTTTCATTGAACATGATATTTACACTGGATATTTTTCAAACCGTTTTTCTACCAGACTAACAGATTTTATATTTTAGTTTTAACTAGCTTAGTAAAAAGGGACAGTAGAAATTTTATATAAAGAGTTTCGACACAAATAATATTTGTATTTAATATAATATAAAATATAATTAATTCATTTGTTACTTAAATCCTAGTTCCAGCCTTTTAGACTAATTTGATAAAAAATAAAGTTTTATACAAACATACTAAAGATGCTGTAATATATTAGATCAAATTTGTTTTGCATTGTTTTCCAATATAAATATGTAAGTTATATAAGTCAATTATTTTTATATATTATTGATCATAAACGTAACAGGGTCATTCCATGCCAAATCAACCTGACCATCTCCAATATTTATGAAACTTTCATGGACTATTCTCTCCAATGATAAATAAGGTAATAAATGAGAATATATTATTAGAATTTTTTTATCTTATTAGGTGTTGGTGTAATAATTTTTTTAATTTTGAAAAAATAGTCATTTTTTGCCATGTATTAACTTTTTAATTCTTGAATTACTCAACTTCTATTAGGTCTAGAGAGATGTTTGATACCTTATTTTAAATGTAATTTCATAAGGTTTAATATGATATGCTACACATAAACATGTTTGGTGAATGTATTTTTTTTTTATTTTCAAAAAAATGAGTTATTTTCAGAATTTTTTTAGATGGTGCTTTTTTAAAAATTTTGAAAAAAATTTATGTTTCTTGCAGTGTTATAAGCTTTAAATCCTAAAATTTACAGAGTAGAATCTCCATGGGATCAGGAGATATCACAAAAATAAATATATTAAAAAAATGAAAAAATAGAATTTTTTTAAGTTAGCGCATTTAAATATTTAAAAAAATATATATATTCTGTGCAATATCATTAGCTTTCAATCTTGGTATTTTTAGAGTATTTTTAGATAATTATTTACTAAAAATTTTAATTTTTATGCCAAATTAGTAAATAATTATCTAACAATACTCTAAAAATACTAAGAGTGCAAGCTAATAATATGGCACAGAACATATATCTTTTTTAAAAATATTTAAATGCACTAACTTTTTATAAATAAATTTATTTGTGTGATATCTCCTGATCCCATGGAGATCCCACTCTGTAAATTTTATCATTTAAGGCTTATAACACTGCAAGAAACATATAATTTATCAAAAATTTTAAAAAACACCATCTTAACGTTTTTTTGAAAATTAAAAAAAAAATCACCAAACATATTCATATGTAGCATATCATATTAAACGTTATGAAATTCCCTTTAAAATAAAGTATGAAACATCTCTCTAGGTCTATTAGAACTTGAGTAATTCAAGAATTAAAAACTTGCCAAAAAATCACTATTTTGCGAAAATTTAAATATTAATTAAACCAAAACCCAATAAGAAAAAAACTGTAAAATTATATTCTTATTTATATCATTAAGGGGAATAATCTCAGAAAGTTTAATAGAAATCAGAAATCGTCAGGTTGAATTTTGAAATGTTTTGGTTCATTTGACCCAATAATAAATCCCAATAATGGACACAATAATGGCCCAATAATGGAATGACCCAATAATAAATCTCATATTGATTATTTAAATTTTAACCATCCATTTACTACTAGACGGTCCATCACAATTAATGGCGTTGAGACATTAATTTATGGCGATGAAGGGAAAAAATTGCAATTATGCGATTATTAAGGATTCAGATTTCAAAATTAAAATGGAAAGTACCGATAAAGCCCAAACGTTTCTAGGCAGTTTGAATATTTGAAAACTTTCAGATTATAACATTGAAAATTGGAAAATTGAAAATTGGTTTTCTTACCAAGAAATATTAGAGCAAGATATATAGATGCAAATGTTATTGAAGGAACTAAAAGTGTAGCAGTATTAATTACAGTTATTGATTGAAACACATATTCTATAGGATGTAAATTTTGCTATAGAAACGATAGCAATTTTGCTATCGTTTCTTCTTGTAGGACTGAAAAATGTTGATCACTGAGAAGTGGGTAGAGATTATCCTCTTTTGTGAAAGAGAAGAATTTTCCCAAAAATAAGTTGCCAATGAATTTAATGTGAGACAGGCTAAGAGAGCGTAAAGTTGAACACTACAGATATTATCGCCGATACTAAGAGATCTGGACGTCCGGGCACTTCCGAAGTGGAAGGAGTTTGTACCAGCAACTTCGAAAAAGCAATTAGCCTAACATGTTTGTAAGTGGGCATTCCTAGAACCACGGTATGGAATATCTTGCGAAACACGTTTCATTCGTACAAGTTACAAATTTTACACCACAAGTCTAAAGACGATCCAGATCGCAAGTTATGTTTTCTTTTTTTTTTCCGTGGAAGTAGAGAAATCTTCAAAAGGCGAAGGATGCCCGGTGCATCCAATTTGTACATCACTAAAACTCCACTCCCATTAGAATTGTATAGTTAAGGAAATTGGAGAGTTTATTTGAAGGAGGCTTTAGGATTTATCATCCTCTTCAGCCTGGAACTGGTAATTAATGGAATGCTTTTAGAATTGTGGAATGCTGATAACTTGCAGGGAAGATACACGCTATAGCATTTGCTTCACAGCCAAGGGAAACCTGCAAAAACCTTGGCCATAGCATGGTCAACTGATGAGGGAGTTTGGTTTAGTGGGGCAAGCTGATTTTGCTGATGGTCATATGTAACTTCTAGTTGTACATAGCTTGGCTGCGCAAGTGGGTGCTAGTTGACCTGAAATAGAAAATAGGTGGAGGAAGTGTTTGTGTTTTGTCTTTTTATTTTTTCGATTTTTTCTTTTTTTTATTTTTTTAATTTTTTTGTCTTTTAATTTTGTTATAATACAGGTGTGGGAATCATCTAAGGGAAAGGGGGATTCATTCAAGGATGTTTAAGAGATCCTCAGGAGGTTCCTGTATTGTTTGGATTATTCGAGTTGGCGGGCGAGGGAAAGGTTTGCGTGACAATTTGTGCATTGGTGACTAGCTTTCCAATCGGAACGGAGACTTTGGTGGGTTACTGGGTGGTTTTCTGCATCACAACGTGTCGGATATTTAGACTGCAGAGTTTTGAGACGATATATGCCAGGCTCGGCAGAGCAGCGTTCACGTAAAAGTGAGCCCGGAAATGGGAAGTGTAACCTATGAATTTTCGAAGTATTGTTCGTTCACAGGTTGTGAGCCTGTCTGCTTGCGCATTAGAAAGAGTGGAATACAGAACAGCTCTGTAGTCTATCAGTGGCATAATGTAAGTTTTTTAGGTGTGATGCAGAGTTTTGGATGACAGCCACTAAAGCGTCCTCTCAACCTGATTATCAGGTTTGCGCATTTGTGTAACCTGGTTGTAGAAAGAGTGTTGTTTAAATCAGAATTTCAGTTGAAAGTTCAGTTAAACGTGACAACTAGATAGCAGATTTCGACTTTTAATGAAATTGATTCGTCGGTGTCCAAAGTCGGTGTCTGATGTGGACACGCTTTTAATGTTTTTTTTGACATTGTTGAGATGCTGAATAAAGATAGTTTGAGTTTTACTTGAATTAGGACTGATGCGCCATTTTTAAGCCCATTTTGAAAAATTGTCTAAAGACAACTTCAGATAGCGATTTGCAGTTTCCGCTTGTGGGGGGCATGCCCAGTAAGCTGCTGCGTCATCAGGCATAATGAGTATAATGAGAGGTTGGAGATCATGTTAGTACATAATATATAAATAGGGGAAGGGGGGGGGGGGGCAAGAACATATCCTTGGGGTACTCCAGCTTGAAGGTGTATAGGTCTGGATTGTCTCGTATTTAAATTTATGTTGTACGCTCTGATAGGTATGATTGGAGCATCTTCGGTGTGGTTGGGTGAAGGATGTGAAGCTCATGGATTTTCCGAATCAGCCCAGCATGCCAGACACAGTTAAATGCATGAGATATATCCAAGGATACTGCCACAGCACAGTGGCCATTGTTTAAAGCACGAGTTACATCAATTTGAAATCTGAAGAGAGGGTCCATAGTAGAGCGAGAAGCTCAATAACCGAATTGATTGTTTGGTACAACTTTGTTGGTTTCTAGGCAGTTTCGAATGCGAAATATGAAGAGTCGTTCGAGGGTTTTTCCGAAGACGTTTAGAAGTATGATTTGACGATATGACGAAGCATGCCTATGGTCTTTACGAGCTTTTGAAATCATGACCGTTTGGCCAGTTTTCTAATTGATCGGGAAATGCGCTAACAAGAGGTATTTGTTGTATATTTCGCTTAGGATCATAATGGTATCAATAGGAATATGTCTGAGAATGCGACGTGTTAATGCGTCTAAACCAGGAGCGGTGTTTTTGCCTGAATTTAGTGTTTCGGATATTTCAGTTTGTTTGTTTCCTTAAGAAACAACAGTGTTTATTTCAGAAGGGGTATTTATAGATAAATTAATCGGATTATTTTCTCGAATATTATTTTGAAAATGTTACTAATTAGCATTTTCGATATTACGTACAATGATTTGTGATGGTGGAGGAACTGGCGCTGAATCTAAGCTAGTTTTGCGCAAAAGTGGATAGATAATGGTCCGATGTGATTGAAGTGCCGGCGAAACACTCTGGTTCCATGAATCGGATTATACTTTCATTGACCACTATATGTTCAATAATTGAAAGGCGGGTGCCACAGAAAGTACCGTATTCATAATAGGTTCTGTATTCATTATACGTTGGAGTGGAAATTGAGTAAGACAATTCATGAAAAGATCGCCGCTTTTCATGAATTGGTTGCCGAGTCACCAAAATCTACGGTTTGTTTTCGGACGAAGCCAATTTTTATGTAAATGCTGAGATGAATCGACATAAGTTTCGGTATTGAACCGACAGTAACCCTCACTGATTTATCGGCAGTAACGAGCAAGTAGCTGATCACGTCACGATGTCGTGTGGATCATAGGCAATTACCTCTTTGTCGGAACAGTTAACAATGAACTTTATTTGGTAATGTTAGGATATGAAATACTACCTGATTTGGATTTGCTGGTTTCTAAAAGACTAGAATGATTCAAGCATGGCGGTGCACCCGTTTCTATGAGACACAAATTCGTAATTAGCTAGATGAAAACTTCCCCCAGAGAATAGAATCGGATCGGATGGTGGAGTGGCTCCACAATGTCCAGATTTAGACCCGGTGGATAGTGCTATATGGAGTTATGTAAAATTCAAAGTTTATACAGTCGCCCTGAAAAATAGTGTGCCCTGAAATTACGCCTAACTTGGTAACCAACATTCTGTGGAACATACCAGATCGTTTTCAGCTATGTTTTACTTAGACGAAAACCATATTGAACATATATTGTAAATGCTACGATGCGGAACTTTTTGAATATCTAGGATTGTAAAGGATTTATGCGATCCGGTATTGCAAACTTCTAAAACATATGAGAATTACTTATCAATTTGAGAAGGCAGTTGGCACCACAAATCTTCGTCTTCAAAGAGCGAAATGGCGAACCAGTTAAAGTCAAAATAGGTCAAATTTATGTAAATTTGGAGCCAATTTAGAAGGCGCTTTAATAGACCGATTTGGGAACCAATTATTTCTGAAAACATATTCAAGATTGACACATATCATTATTGACATTCGAATTTGCTATATAATAATTACATCTGATCAATAACATTTTTATAATATTTGGAAATAGTTAATGCACATGCGAACTAAATTGAAAGTTCATAGCAAAAAAGAAGATTTTCTGATTATGTGAGCGATGTTTGAGGTTACAGGATTTTCAGGTTGGGAGATACATTGCATATTCGGCAACAAAGTGAATAGATTTGTAACAAATGTTTCGGAGTTGCAAGTTGCGCCTTTACTGATTGAAGGAAATGTATGGGGACATGTACAGACGGCGCCTGAGTCATGTGTGGTAAAAGAGCGGCGTAGTGCTTGCAAATATATCATGGAATCACTGCAAAATTTCACAGGGAAGCATTATATCCAAATCTATGCCACACTAATGTTAAAAATGTTTGCAACATTGTTAAGTTAATAAGTTAAAATAGTTAAGTTAATAAAATCAAAACCGTTACAATTGTGCTTATTTGCAAAACTTTTCGAACAAATCACTTTTTTTTAGCACCTCACCCCTAAAATTTAGGGGTGAGGTGCTATTTTGCGATTGATTGCACTATTGTGTTTGGCCAATAAAAGCAAAGTAGAAGAATCGTTGCGCGATGTGAAATTTGTTCTGAAGCTCACGTACTGGCAGACATTTTCACGAAACTTAATGAATTAAACTTATACTTAAAACATATGAAATATATTTGCACTACGTTGTAAATACAAAACATGTTTTATGACAAAAACCAAAACAATGAAGACCACAAATATGAAAATTTTGTAACATATGAAACGTTCATAATTGAAAATAATGTAAACGTTTCTGATGAATGTCAACGCATAATTACGGAGCTCTCAGAAGATTTGAACGCTTTGAAAGAAAATTTTGATTACTAATTTGATTACTACGTGATTACTCAGAAGAAGAAGAAGAAGAAGAAGAATTATATTCCGCATTCCACTCAAGGCAACATTACTCATGGCAGAATGTGAAAGCCCATGAAGGACTTATCGACCTATTTGCAAATTCATGAGTAAACTGAATTTTAATCGTAGCAAATTGATACAATTTTGGCTATATATTCAACAAACTTTTCTACTTCTTTCTACTGAAGCTTTAAAGATAGGTTTCTGCAATGGTAGGAATTAAAATCATCTATCTAAATAAGCTGCAATTTTCAAACTCCTTGCTCCTGAAAATGAAGTGGGGCGGTTTCGATTGGGTTTCTAGAAAGTGGGTCACAATTTTAAAAGTTTCGGAAACCCTGATCTATGTTGAGATTTTAAGTCAAGATGGTCTAAAGAAAACTCGAAGTAAAATTAAGCGATTACTATGTTACATAAATACTGTAACTGCTTTTGTAGGTATGCTAAAGTATTGTTCCCGATTTTGTCCAAATGTATCAACCGTCTTACAACCGCATTATAATGTATTAAAAAGCAATGTAAAATTTCTTTGGAATAGGGAATATTAAGCCAAAGGGATTAATTTAAGTGATAAAATTTAATGTAATTATAATCCTAATTTGGAGTTCGAATATTGGAATAGGTTGCGTTTTATCACATGCATTTCCAGATGGAAGCGAATTCCACATGCATTTAGTGTTGGTGTTATCGAAAGCAGAAAAAATGTATTTGGTGATACAGAAATAAGCTTTAGCACTAGTTTAGTGTATAAAGAACAAAGCATTTACTAAGCATTTTTGGCCACAAAAAAGGAATTCCTCTCCTAGGTGCAGGCCGATCTTATAAGGATAGGCTATTTTCTTACGAAAATCTAATTTTAAATTTCAGTATATTAAAGGAGTAAATACTATTGGAGCATAGTAAAATATTGCTGGCACTGATGAAGTTGATTACTTGAGGATACAATGCTAATATTATTATTATTAGAGTAGAAACTAGGAGAGATAAAGTACTATCTTCAGTTTATAAATATATTTTAAATGGCTGGCCAAATGTAGTATCAGATAATCTTAAACCATATGAGTTATCGGTAGTTAATGGAATAATTATGTGGGGACATAGAGTTTGTGTACCTATTTCGCTATCAGTCAAGAATAAAGCATGTCTAGGACACAACTGGCCAAATATAAATTGATAGACGACTAACCTATTGCATGGCTCTTTAGGGGTTATCCTATAATTCTGACTACGCTTGATCCTATTTTGTATGGAGTTATTTTCTGGATAGTATCTTCAATAGAGGTCCTTTACAACACTAAAATTCTCCTCAAAGAATAAAGTAACTAATATCGGTGTTAAATTAAAACGTTCAAAAATTTATACTAAGCCTATTTGTTATTTTAAAAATATGCCAGAGTAAAAACTTTTATGTAACGTGGTACTATTGTTGCGTTAGCAACATGACAAATGACAAGCGTATCTGGAAAGAAAAATGTTGAAACGATATATGTGGGGGAGAAAGACTTTCTATAATCTTGCTCAATGATCCACCTCATATTATGTTTATTATGAAGTTAGATGACTTGTGAAAATCGTTCCAAAGACGAAATGTGTATACAAAACATTTTTCTAAGTTTATTTATATCATGTCAAATCTCATTAGTTTCAGATATTTTACGGAAAATAGTGTACGACTATAAAATATCACTTTACTTTTGAGATTTTTTACTGAATTACAATTATTTATTTTTATTTTTATTCATCTCAAGCGCAACTATTAACGTTTGATATACATAGTGACTTCCAGTATATAAAAATGAACTGGCTGACTCCAGAAATCATAGAACAACTTAATTATTAATAAACTATTAAAACTTTAACCTTTAATTGATAAATAGAAAGTACATAAAATATGCATTTTATGAATGATGGTGGTTGTATTTTGTAAGCGTAAAAAAAACTAAAATGAAATTGAGAAAGATACTCCAGTTATCGAGAGAACGAAAGAGAAATAGTCAGTTCTACTCCTTTCCTTAATGCGAAAGAAGGTTTTTCAACCTTAAACGACCTGTCGCTATTCCAGCATCAAGTCATCAATCTAGGGACACTCTTTCTTGTTGTATCGCTCCTGTTTAGTTTTAAGAGTGATTTTCGTCCTCAATGTCTTTCCTTATTTCTCCCATTTATTTATACATACGCAAAAACATACTAGCTGCTCCAGCTTTCTTTACTATCGTCCTCTTGCCTTAAACTGCGCCGTTCATAATTCTTAATTTGGAACGACCCTTTCTCTTAAAAGGTCTGACACGGCCCAGTTGCTAGTCATACTTATCTTCTTTTACTTTCAACAGAATGACTTTTTAAGTATATAGATTTACTTTTTCTACGATGTTATAGTGACTTACAAACATTGAATAATGGACGATAATAATTTATAAAGAAATATTGCTATTTTGTATGATTTAATGATAATTTAATGAGAAAATCACCTAATAGGTGCTACTAATGAATTAGTATAGTTAGATATCTAATTTTATAAGAGTATCAATTATATTTAATAGTGTTACAGAATTGTATCTTATTAAAGCAGGATCGTAGTTATGCTGCTTTTATTCTATTTTGATTGTATCCTGTAATCCTCTTGCATAAGATTCCGGACTGAGAAAGAAAATGATATTATTAAGTACACAAATTTATATCTATAGGTAAACACATATAAATATACGCAATAAGGGTGTAATATAATGCGGTTTATTGTTATTAATATTTATAATGCATAGATATGGCTCGACTCGAGATTTTAATTGATAGACAATGATAGCTGAAATTAATTATAATTCAAAATTTGTTAGGTTGTTCCATTCCATTGGCAAAAAGTAAACAAGTAAAAAGTAACGAACTAGACATAATTTGATTTGTGCTATGATTTGTCCTACGAGTCTTCTTATGTAAATGTTCGATTGAATGTTTGGTTGGTAGCGAAGATACTGTACATTTTCCAGCCAGTTAGTATGTACATTAGATGTCGAAGATATGAGATTCATTTTAGAAAATACCATAGGCGTTGTAAAATAGGTGAAGCATGTAGCGGCAAATGTAGCGGCAGAGGTGGCGGTGATGATCCTCACGAGTTATTAGATATAGCCATTCTTTGCCTATAGTGGATGGAAGTGGCACATCGCCTGGACCTGTGTGCGGAATAGGCGAACCCGGTGACTTTTCCTGCTGTTTTGATGGTGTTCGAGTAGGAAAATCTAACAACATGCGCGGAGTCCGCGGTCAGAGCAACTTGATGAGCCCCTCTGGAATTGTGTCTCGATTATCATCATTGACTCACTGTGTTAGGCGCTTGGACTTTCTCTTCCTTTGACTCTGATATTGGCGCTTACTGGTATTGGCGCTTACTTCGAGCAAACCAACTTCAAGAGTGCGACTTGAAATAGATCTGGTCATTTAAAGTCAATTATGACAGGCGAGATGTGCTAATTTGCTCACTCAGAAACGACCAACACAAGACCCAAAATGCGTCTGGGTAACGTTAAACCGAGTTCGGTTCTTTTATATGCAATTATCTGGTAGGGAAATTATTCTGGCTTATCTCCTGTGACAGTGGTATTCTATGTAACCGATGGCTCGAGGGGCGTAGTTTGAAAGAAACTTCTGCTGAAAATTCTTAGGAAGTTTAGAACTCGACCAATAGGAAAACACCTTTGATCCGTTGGAAATTTTATTACATCATCTTTCTGTCAATAGGCTATGAAAACATAAGCTGTTCAACCAATTAGAGTTCAGTGCAAGGAAAGTTGCTAAAGAGTTACTCCTAAAATGTAGAAACAGCCAATAAAAATACTCGCGAAAATATTAAATTAACAATTTTGGCAGAAGTAATTCTCCAAATGCTGAAAATAACGGACAACAACTGCACCTGCATGCAACCATAGCGGTTTTAGTGCCACAGCGTCCGATTGTGTCGCTATAATGACTTGTCTCTCGTATGCGTTTATGGAATTTATATATTATATTAGAATTTAATTAAATCACATTAAGCAATTTACATTATATTAGAGGATTAATTATTACATTAATTAATGGAATTAATTTACCTGGAATTTGGTATCAATGGGTGTATGAGCACGTCATTGGCAATTCTTTGTGAATACGGCACAATCGTGTGTGACAGACTCTCGCTCGCAACGCTTCTAAAGGAGACTTCTCGCGACTATCATAGATGGTGCAAACAAATACCTTAATCATTACAGAATATGACAACCTTTAGAGTTTTGTATTCTCGGGCGCCAAGTCAGTTTAACGTGAGACCGCGATTTAAGGATTTAACAAAATAACGTCTATTGGTCTTCTAGACAATATAAAATCCGCATTTAAATGTCAATGTATAAATTGTCAAACTAAATATATTAAAAAATTTATGTAATTTTAGAGGTGGCGATCGGCGATGTCGGCGGAACGGATGGAGCATATAGAGGTTAGTTACTGTAGCCGGAAATGCCTCGGAACAGTCGTTGACGATGAGTTTCTTTGGTGGCCGGGTACAGCCAACCCTTGCGGGGGATCGGTGGCAACGATACCTCTCCTGGCGCTGTCAGGAGTAGTGATGAGCCATACGGACTCCACGCAACAATGCCGGTTCCCAAATAAATAAGAGCGATTCTATCATATCACTGTTCTAAAGAAATATTTAAGCGGGCAAAATAAAACAGTACAAATGTATGTTAATAATAATTACAAAACAAAATAAAAGCGGCACATTTAAATCAATTCAAATGTGCGGTGATAAAATAATGAAACAGTAGTATTGTGGAAAGCATGTACAAAGAGTTAAAATACAACGGGAATGTAGGGGGTAATTCTAAATACACAATATGAATAACGGAGAACGTATCCTAGGAACCCACAAGCTATAGTGACACCACAGTTATGCGTAGATGCCACGAGCGCTTGAGTGAGTAGGACCAGTTGCGGTTATTTGTACGATTGATCATATACACTTTAGTGATGTAGGGGATAGGTTTCAGGTGCGGTGGTGGAAGAAACAAAGCTATTCAGTATGCGTAAAATTAATTTAAACGATATATAGTATATAAAATCGCTTACTAAACGTGCTGGACCTGTGGTTACGGTCTTTCCTAAGACCATACAATCTTTCCTTATTCCATTGCAGTAACAGCAGTTTGCGCAGAACTACACGGTGGTGTATATTGTGTGTACAACAGCAGGCAAAAATCATCCAACATCGCTCCATAAATTCATGTTTCTATCCCAGCGTACGTAACTCCCACTTTAAATATGCTTAAAACAATCAAAATTGCGTAATCCCACAGCACCCAGCAGTGGAACGCAAAACACACACACGCTCGCACGCACGTGTCAGACACACTAGTGCACGCACACTTCACTCAACCATGCATTCAGTGTGATGCGTGTGCTAATGCATGCTAATGTTATTAGGTAGGCGTTCGACTTGATTCCCCTACTCTACCTATACGTCTTATTTTCCAGCATAGTAGTAATAATATTTGTTATATATTTTTTTTAAGGCACGGATTGAATAATAATTATTGTTTGTATATTCTAAAAATACAATTAGTTATTTAGTTTTAGTGACTTTTATTTACTTCTATGCGCACCGAATCGAGTTTTTTGTTAATTAATTAGAATTTAAAATTTTAAAATTTCAATTTGCTTTTGCATTTCATTTATTTAACGCTTAGCTAGTTTATCATTCGCACATTATACTACTTTCATTCATTGCTTAGCGAATTGTGAATTTTTAAATGTGTTGAGAGTTCTAAATTCTAAACAAAAAATAGTATTACAAAAAGAAATGCCTGTAATACAAGGTTTTTAGGCTTTTATAAAAGTGCAATGTGCAAGATAAATTTTGTATTAAAGCTCACTCGACTATGTATTAAACGTCACAGTTGGATTTTTTTTAAATGTACTTTTGAAAGATTTATAAAAATTGAACAATCCAAATATAAAATCTAATATTAATTACATTAAAACTCATAACTAGACAACTCTATAAAATAATCAAACTGTATACTCTACTCCACCTTAGCAATAAGCGCTGTACCTTTCATGTTATTTTCTCATACAAAGGTAAAATAAAAGACAGATAAAACTCTAAGAAAACCAATCATTTATCTTACTTGGTTTATCACCAATACAATAGTTTTTGTTTCAGCCTTCTGGGCTGCATATATCAAGAGTTACGATTTTTTTCCCAAATGCGCACAATTGCAAAAATATGGATACCGGAGCAAAATGGCCTTCAGCAAGTCGCTGAAGATCAAGATTTTTAGAAATGTGTTTTAAGCTTCTAGAATATAAGAAAAACAATAAAAATTTGTTTAATGGCCAAACAACTACTTCTGGAGCACTACATATGGATTGACCCATTACTATTTACTTAAACAGTTTCTAGTTATAAACCAGTAAAAACCCTGATTTCGAATTTTAGACACATAAAGGAAGCTTGACGCGCTACATTCTCTGAATGAAAACTTCAAAATATACGACTTTCAACAAGACGTTTGCTACTCTTTTGAAAAGAACTTTGAATAGTATGGATAAAAAAACCTGCACGCGTTAACAGTCAGTCTCGAGAAGAAGCCGACAATATACAATCGGCAATCAAACGAAACTTGATAAATTCATTTCGTTCCTCCGGTATGTTTATACTGGATCGTCAACAAGTTTTCAAAAAATTTCCACGTGTGGGAGAAGAATCTGCACTTCTTCTTCCACGAGAAGTGGAAGAAGAATCTGCAGTTGGAGTCGAAAATGCTTTGCCTGCTCTTCTAAAATAGAAAAGATTAGAGGAGTCAACCCGACCACAGAGGAAGAAAAAAGACTCATGGATGTAGCAAAACTACGGTAATTGCTAGAAATGCGGCGAATAAGAATTATTTAGAGAGTAGGGATGAAAATGACAACCTGTCACTCAACACAGCAACACAAAATACAGAGCATCCCTCATCCGCTACCTTTGTGTAAGACGCTAATCGAGAATTTTAGTATGAGCAAATATCTGCAGAAAGTTTCACGATAGGTCGATACGTTTTGCGAAAGTGTTCTTCGCAACAAGTTAAGGAAACATACAAATATGTGTGCAAAACAACGGTGCAGAAATCATTGTGATGGGATTGAAGTCGATTGGAAAAAATTAAAATAAATTTAAATTCGTTGCTGATGATGTTTCCGTTATCAAACGCAAAGATATAATTAAATGTCTGGACGATCCTTCAATGGAAGTGAACTCTGATGGGAATCGTGACTACCAATTTGAGCCTGACATTGAAATTTTCGAAGTTTAAAATATAATATTTTATTTTGTACGTTTAAAACAAAATGAAAAGTTTGTAACTATGCCTTATTCTGGGGCCTTATAATTGTAAGAGGAAGTATATGTTCTTGCTTTAAATAGATTTTTGAATCCATAGGATAATATTTTCATTTGATCAATCTTCCCCCACTTCACAAATTTGCATATATTTTTATAAATGTAATTCCTAGTTTGTTTGTTAAAACACTATTGATCATTCTAATGGGTGTACTTTGATTTTAAGCAAGAAGGAACTCCATCAAAGTCTCCAACAGCAGTATCAAGCCATACTTATTTTATTGTTTCTTCAAAAGTACTTGATTTAAAATTGCCATATTCTCAGGATTTGTGCTTAAGGAACAGTCGATATATCATGTTTTTTTTGTTTTATCTATACTCCAAAGTAATTCAATTTTGAAAATAAAATTTGATCAAAGTATACCAATGTTAGGGTAACTAATATAATTAACTTTATTTAGTAAAAGGTAAGTTAAACAATGTATTAAAACAAAGCGCATTCTCATAAAGCATTAATTGATCTTAGAGGTACTTACCCTAGAGGTACTTCCCCTAAGGTGAGTACCTCCCATACAAAAATTCCCACTCTCACTAATGTCACGTTGGAGAGGAACCCTCTCCACCAAAATAGAACGCGACAATATTATTTTTATATATATTATTAATATATATTAATATATAATATATATTAATAAATGCCGTTAATAATTACGTTCTTGTAATTACTTTTCATATAATTTCTGTTTTGTATCGTATTTAAAAATGACTTATAATACGTTTTCTTCAACTTAATAATCTTTCTTCATTTGTTCCTCAATTATATTTGTTACTTCACTGCGATACATTATATTGTATGAATTTGTTAATCAGGCTTCGGCAAATTATTATCAAAACTCATAATGTGATAAAGAATAAATAAACAAATTGTATTTATTTTGTATTATAATGTCAGTGAATTTCAATTTACGCAAAAGCGTTATCAGACGAAACAAAAATCTTCCAAGGATTAATCCTAGAAAGCGACTCAACGGCGCCTGTTTTTACGCCAGGACGCGTACGTTGTTCTTATCCTTGCGACTTTTCCGAGTATAGAAAGGACATCTTTATCCTTTACGCTTCTTTTTTTTACATTCGTTTAAGAGGATCTATGAATTGTCGCCCATACGTACGTGCCTTGATTGGTAAAGGATTCATTACATTTTATAAAGTAGGTTGCATTTATACCAGGAACTATAATTAAGCTACAAAAGTTTCATGATCTTTTCTATCTACCCTGTTAAGTTAGAATCTTTTTTCAAAAACTACTTCTTTATCCTTGCACTAAAGAAGTTGTTTAATACTTCTACTATGCTCAACCGTGTGCAACATTTAAGAATACTTTTTTCTAATTTTTTTATTTTAATTAATTTATTATTTTATGGAGGGAGAGGGAGCGTCCTCTGTTATTATTCTTGTAAAGGGGAGGAACTCCTTTACCATGTTGACCTAATAGATCTTTTATAGCTTACCCTTTCTTATCTTTTTACATGTAATCTTAGTTCTCTAAGAAACCTTTTAAGAATGAAAGATATTCCTCTATAAAATTTGTGAAAAAAACTTAATAAAATCCGAAACCGAAGTCCACACCACACTACAAGCTCCGAACAAAATATAAGATATTTTTCGTTTAGATTTCATGCAAACTGATAAAAACAACAGAATCTCCTCAAAAACAAAAGCACCAACTTACCTTTTCCGATCCTTATAATCTTAAGAAAGCCATAGTTGAAAGCAAATATAAGATTGAGGTTACAGATCAAAATGGAGATTATAAATTGGAATACCGTTGTGGTGCCGAATACATAGGTTGTTGACCTGCGACCAAATATATTGAAGGATCAACTAAAATTAATCCGCTTCTGCGAGAGCCGTGTAGGTTAGGATTCTCAATTTTGACATGAACGAATATAAATTAGGATTTTGAAATTAGAGATGTTTATTTATAAAACTTTATCTATTACTTAAACAACAAAAACGGTGAAATGCACAAGTTTAAGGTTTCATGAATGATGTAAAGGACTTAAGTGTGAAGAAAAACAAAGGATTTATAATTAAAGAACTTAAGTCTGGTTTGATATGTAAACTTATAAATGATTAAATGTCTGAATGCTTTTAAAGATTCTTATTAATTCTTTTCTGAACTTATCGCTAGTAACTCTTTTATTCTCTCTAAAAATACGTAAACAACAATTTTAAAAGAAATATTTGTAGATCACCATATAATTGCAATTTTCAAATGTCTTATAATAACAAATTCTTATATATATTATATATTACAATTGCAATTTTTTATGATGAAAAATGCTTATATTTCGTATTTGCTATAACCTACTAAAATTATTTAAAAAACAATGTATTGAAACGTACGCAAAATAATTTATATAGAATAATTAAATTTCCATATCATGTATTTCATTTTAAAATAATTATGCAAGTACTGTATCTAAATATAGGAGGAACGTTCAAATGAATATAAATATAGTACACAACACTTAAGAACGAAATTTATAATTTGGAAGATTATGAATTTATAATTTGGAAGATTATAAATTTCGGCTCTTTTTCCTAATTGATTTGGGAGTACTCCCCAAATCAATGTGGAATTTTTTTCTTTGCTGATTTAGTATTTTTACATCGTGATATAATTTTACATTTAATTATACATATAATTACCAAAATAAAAAAAATTATATAGATTAACGTATAATGATATACATCACTATTACTAAAAAAGATTTTTCTTCTTGTTGTATATTCTCAGTCTTACCCTATGTTCACACAGAAGGAAAAAAAATAATAATAAAATATTTAAATATTAAATGTCCAAATTTTAATGTTAAAATTTAAATGTTCGTTTAAATTTGTGAATAAAAATTTAAATATCTATAAAAAAATAATGACAAGAATAATTGCAAAAGATTTTTTTTTAATTTACGCAAAATTTAGCAATAAATAAAATAAAATATCTTACATAAGTAAAATTTGAGACTGCAATCTAAAATTTTATGGATTTCTTCGACGATGAGTTGGGAAGCACAAGCACGAGCCCCAACGTTTTCTTTCTTCTGAGTACACTTGATGATTTCCAAACACGCCACCTAAATCGCTTGAAAGTAGCAAGTTATTTTGCTATTGCTATATCTGGAACTATATAGATGTTTTCTGGGCCTCTATTTTATTTTCTTGATAGTGAAAAAAACTTTATTCGCTTTTGTGATAAGAACCCTAGTTTATGCATATGCATAAGACCCTAATTTTAAAAATAAAAAATCTTGAAGACACCTGACAGCAAATATGTTGATCTGCGACCCAAATATGTTGAATGATCAACTAAAATTAGTCCGCTTCTGCGAGAGCCGTATGGGTTAGGATTCTCAATTTTAATATAAGAGAATATAAGTTGGGATTTTGAAATTAAAGATGTTTATTTATAAAACTATATCTATTAATTAAACAACAAAAACGGTGAAATGCACAAGTTTAACGTTGTATGAATGATGTAAAGGACTTAAGTGTGAAAAAACAAAGGATTTATGATTAAAAGAACTTCAGTCTGGTTTGATATGTAAACTTACAAATGATTTAATGTCTGATTGTTTTTAAAGATTCTTACTAATTATTTTTTTGAACTTATCGCTAGTATCTCTTTCTATTCTCTCTAAAATACTTAAACAACAATTTTAAAAGAAATATTTGTAGATCACCATATAATTGTAATTTTCAAATATCTTATAATAACAAATGCTTATATATTACGTATTTGTAATAACCTACTAAAATTATTTAAAAAACAATTTATTGAAACATACGCAAAATAATTTATATAGAACAATTAAATTTCTATATCATGTATTTAATTTTAAAATAAGTATGTAAGTACTTATCTAAAAATACGAGGAAGGTTCAAATAAATATAAATATACTACACAACAAGGTCATACAGGGCGAAAATGCAAAGTGCGCAGCAACGAACACGTAAGTGCAATTAAATATAAAAAGAAAGTTCTAACTTTGCCAAACACGTTAACGAAACTGGGCATAGCTTGGGCAACGTCAATTTCTTTAATTATTAAAATTAAATTTAGCAAAGGTTCTAGAAATGACACAGTCTACCAAGAATAAGGTCCATTTAAATTTAAATGACCTATTTAATTTTCAGGTACAGGAATTTTTAAAGAAATTTACCGCTCAGTAAATAGTAGGGTATGTTTGCAATGCAATATTAGAAGTTTATCAGCTTTAACAATAACAAGTAGACTAATCATTAGAACAAATTTCACTTGTATAAATATAATCAAATATATTAACTGAATTAGGATGAAAGTAATTAAAACACAACACTTCCTCTGAGGATGGCTACGTTGTAGCCGAAAGTATACTTAGGGAATAAGTTATCAAAATATAGTGTATTAGACAAACGACTTTGTTATATTATAATTGTCAACTTAAAAATATAAATATGTGCAAAATAAACTTTAAAAACTAAATTTAAACTTAATAGAGCAAAGAATATGCAAAGCAAATATGAATTTCGATAACCCCTACACACTCGATTTATATAAATTTCCAATTCAAAAGCTCTGTGGGAACGGACGTAAAGTTATAAATGTGTTCGAACGAATTAGTCAACTCATCAACAACTTGCTAACAGAAATAACTCTTTGGGAAAAGTGTGGACTTTTCCTAAGTCCCTTAATTGCATTGGAGGGTGGAAAACTTTTTGACCGCTCTTGCAAAGCGCTGCACCTGATCGACGCACCGAGAATTGAACGCTAGTGGCAAACAAGTGACGACGTTTAATCCTATTTATAGACTCTCCTGGCCGATTCGGACAGCAGAAAGGATATTTTGTCGAGTCTGAGAAAGAGCGACTGTACGTGTTTAACCTTTTGTGAATATGAAAAGTTTGCTTTTAAGCTAGCAGGCGAATTGTATTATGTTTATTTTAGATGTCAGCTGTTTGTTGGAAGGAATAGATCTCAGCACTTAATATTGTACTATTTTAAATTAGATATGAAATAAATAAAAATGAATGGCTCAATAGTTCATCCCTATACCGGATCTGGCATTTTTTTAAATGCTAGATGTGGTGTAGAGTTGATACATTTTTTAAATATAGTCTACATTATTTATTAGAGTCAAATTTGAAAGAAGATTTTCAATTAATAGCGAATAATGTTAGTTTAAAATTCTTGCTGATTCTTGAAAGATAATCGTCTATGTTTGCTTAAATTACTTGTCTAAAAATTCTGTCGTATCATTCTAGCTTTTTACAATAAGTAAAAGAAACCATTTTTCACTGGGAATATTTAGAAACAATACGTATGATTACTAATTCTTTTCACTGGTATTCTTATAAAAGGTTGCTAGCCATTATGATAAGCAGAAAGAAAGGCCGTTTTATTTATTCTAGATTCTAATGATTTATGATTGATTTATTTGAATGTGGCAAGTTATTTGCCTCCATTCTATACGAAAAACTTTATAAACAGACAATGCATGGCCAACTTTATGTTCAATAACAAAAATTTATATTATCTCAATGTATTTATGTGCAAAGTGTGCGACAGTCCTTTATGAGTACCGACTAATACTATCCTTTAGATCCTCTTGAATATTTTTTTTTTGGTTTAATAAGAACCTAATTGTGAAACTTGTAATTTTTGAGTGAACGATACAAAATTGTAGTAGGTTTTTGCAGGGAAGATGTTATAAATGAGTAAATTTCCTTTGTAAAAATACACTGACTTAACTAAATTAAAGGTGAAATAACTCTTTGTGATGATGATTAAATGGTACTACTTTTTATTCAAAAGTATAACATATTATTTGAAGTAATAGGTACCTAATACGTACAAAGAAAAATTTCTAATTACAACAAATGTCTTAAAAAAACGGCTAGTGCAAGATGTATGGAACCATTTCAGCCATTATTATGAGGGTTCATCAGCACATTCTTTATTAGGATCATCACAGTCGCATATTTTGAAAAACGCGACTCTGCTCAGTAAGCCACTAGCCGGATGTTTATAGAAATGAAAAGTCGTCTTATAAATTATTAATTTATGAATACAGTCATCATTATATTTGTTTTAAATGATATATGAAATTGATGTTTTTAATTATTATAAATTGTTGTTATCGGCATTACAGCACCGTCAATAAGAAGCAGCGCATCATTGAGTACGAAGGTATCATTGAGTAACGCATCAATGGTGCCTTACTTCACCTATTTCTCATTTACTTAATGCCGATAAAGACACTTTATAATAATTAAAAACATCAATTTCCCATATTGTCACTTTTATTTTTGTGATATGGAATTGTATGAGCCCAACTGGTACTTCCAGTTAAAACCCATCCAATTCGGCCAGAATCTTAGATCAAAAAATGTTTAGGGGGTAACCATATTTACATAAACTAATCTTTCTAGGTTTCAAGAAATTCACACATTACACTTCAAATAAAACGCATCAAGGTTTCAAACACTGTATTAATGTACAAAACAATTTATTATACATACTACAATAATTAAAGGGGACTATAATCTTTGCCAAATAATAAAACACGTTCTGGTTAAAGTTTATTTAAAACAATTCTAAAATCATCTATTCACAACAAAATAATTCGCGTTTCATGACACTAAAATTCACATGACTAAACTATATTAAATAGTGTATTAATCTTTGATAAAATACATCCATGCAAATTGTTCCATGAAAGAACAATTTGCTTACGCCGTTTCAATAAGATTCATATTTACTTAGTTTATAGTAAATTGCAAATTATTACATTAACTAATTATTTATTCAGAGTAAAATCAAAAGAACTTAAAGATGTTTGAATTTCTCAATCATTTAATTGGTATTAAAATAAATATTTACTCACATTTGTACTTCAGACACAATTCTTATGAGACACAAAAATGAATGAAGAAATACGCGTACTTCAAATCAAACATTTTATTTTGATACTGACTTATAAAATTGTGACTGACGATACTGTCTTATAAAACTCTGAGCGCTTCTGATCTAATTGAAATCTACTAAAATTCTGAGCCATAATGAGCCTTTGATTTTTCCGCTTATATATTATCGGTCTATCGTGACGCCCCATCACGAGCGAAACTCTGAAAAGCTAGTTCTTGTGTCGCACTCCAGTTCATTTAAAAGTCTATTTTTTTCAATTATCTCTCTCTAACATACAGAAGTACAAAACACATTTACATAGAAACTACTTCTTTTTTTTTTTGCAACCAATTTCTTCTTCGTCGCGGTAAGTGTTTTTCCCTGTATTCGCCTACAAAATGCAAGCCTTATGCTACAATTATTTTGCGTGGGTCTAAGAAACCATTATTTCCCTTAGATTATCTATTTAAACAATTTAATGATCTTTACGTTCAAATCCCAAGAAGTGAACACGTCTAATGTATTTAGCATCAAGTGTAGTGCTGGCTGCATTAATAAATTAATAATTCAGAAGGCGAATATTTATTTGTATAAACAGCCGTCTAGTGGTTTAATCAACAGAGTTGTGCTTTTCAAAATATGCAATGGCGATTTACCTAGTAAAGAAGGTGCTGATGATACCGTATAATAATGGGTGAAATGGTTCCATGCACCTGGCCGCTTTTTTAAGAAATTTGTTGTAATTATAAATTGTCCCTTGTTGGTATTACATACCTATTGCTTAAACTCTTTTTGAGTTTTAACCCCAAGGAAGACAACAAGCTAATACAACATTCAGTGTAAATTACTACATCTCTTCAAAATTGATCGTCCCTTTTGGAACAATCATTTTTTTCTTAAAAATGATTGTCTCAGATCCTACTTTAAACAAGTTTTTACTTATTAAGTATCCTCTAACAAATTACGTGTTTCCGATGCCTACAGATTGCATTTTAATGCGTCTGGACGTTGTTAACTTATTCGGAGCCCTAATTTTCCAATATGAGTTAGTTTATAATTATTGCCGCTTCCGAACACTTTTTGAATTTAGATCTTCCGTACATTTTTTAAAACGATAGGAAAATATTTTCTACTTTTTCGACAGCTGGATCTTCCCAGAAATATGGAACAACGGCAATAAGGTCGTCGACATTTGTTTGGAGACTTTTGATATCGAAGAAGTTAAATGGAATTGAAGTACAGCAGATTAAAATCTAAAAGATTAAAATCGGGACGTTTAGGAGGTTGATAGGTTTGCATTTTGCTTTTAATTGCCTGAGCCATTTATTCTATAAGTTTTGATTTTGTCACAAGTGATCGATATAGACAGGAAATTAGTATGATACTAATCACCGTAAGTAATACGGTACCTTCAATCCAATCATATCATAAGCAGATAAAAACAAGAGGACCAAACTGTGACCCTTGAGTGATATACAATAAATAGGTGTATAAAAAAATATATGAAACAAGGCCCCCTAAGTTTTAGGTGATATACAATCATATAATAAGAAAATTGATTAAAGACATGTGTAAGAAATTCTTGCTCTTAGTAAATGGGAGATAGACACTAGACAAGTAAATCATAATCCCCTAAAAACATTCTTCTTGAGTGAGAGACACTAATAAATAAATAATAAAATATAATAAAGTCCATTGTAAGGAGATCCCCTAAATTTGTGGCCCTTGCGACAATAAATATATAAGGAAAGATACAGGATGTGACCCTTTTGAGTGGTAGACAACGAATTCAATCATATACAACTAAACAACATATTTAATTCGAATAAAAACCAGAGAACGAGACCCCCTAAAACTTAAACCTCTTTAGTCAATTTTAACTGGTAATAAGAAAATAATACATTTTGAAATAAAATTTACTCAAGATAGTCTATATTTTAGGGAGTGTCGTTCTCTGTTTTGGTTTTTTTTTTTAGGTTAATTGAATCTGTTCTTTAGTCTTATATGATTGGATTGGTTATCACTCAAGAGGGTCACAAAAAAGACCCTTTATCTTTCCTTATATATTTTTTTATATATTTATTATGGTTATTGTTCTATATATTTCGAAATTTCCCAAAGTTTGAAAAAACCTAACACATATTTTAATCTAAGCTTCTAGTTAATTTTTAATATATTGTTTCTAATTCTAACATCTGCTTAAGGCCCACTATATTTTAGCAGGGTTTGGAATAGGTATTTACTATAAACATATTTACTTAAGAGGGTATGATTGAATTGGCGATCCTATAAATAGGGTGGTATGACATAAATCTAACTTTCGATAGATGGTGTTATGTGACAACGAATGCCATATTCATTTTGACATCTGCAATCCAACACATGACGTCTGTCAAAATTTGAAGCGAAAATAATAATTAGTTTGGTTTTTGCAGCCATCGCAAGCAAACAACTTTCGTGTGTTTCTGTTTTGTAAAAAATGGAAAAAGATCGTTTCGTGATTAAGTTTCTTCAGAAGAAAGGGAAAGACAATACATAAATCAAAGCCGAACTGGATGCTCTTTACGGCGAGTCTGCACCGTCGCCAGCAACATTTAAATTTTGAAAAGTTGAACTTGTTCATGGTCCTACGAGTGTTTTTGGTGATGACTAGCCAGGGCCATCAAATATCGTCACTACACAACACGTGTCACGGATTCGGAGAAGCTTTTGGTGAAGATAAAATGTGATCCGAAGGATATTTTCCTCTGTTGATGAAACATGGGTCCATTACTACACGCCGAAAATGAAGGAACAGTTAAAGCAGTGAAGAAATAGCTGCGAAGACCCACCGAAGAAGGCGAAGACAACTCGATCGACCGGTAAGGTGATGGCGACAGTGTTTTTGGGATTCAAAGGTATTATTCTTATTTATTACTTGGAAAAAAACTTGGAAAAGAGTGAGAACGTGACTGGCGGTTATTACGCAGCATTATTGGACCGTTTCGATGCCGATTTAAAGAGAAAACTTCCAGAAATAGAAAAAGTTTTCTTCGATCATGACAACGCACCCGCTCACAGAGCGGTCATCGTGCAGGCAAAATTTGAACCAAATAGCCTACCAATCGATCGATCACCCACCGTATTCACCAGATCTAGCCGCTTGCCACTTATTCCTGTTTCCAAACCTAAAAAAATTGCTCGGAGGATAACCGTTTTGCAACAAACGATGAAGAAATGACAGAAACTTCCCACTATTTTGAAGAACTCTAGCAAAATTACTTTTCGAAAGGGATGAAGAAGTTGGACAGTCGTCTTGAACAGTGTGTCCATTGCCTGCAAGATGTCATTTGTTTCGTCATAACGTAATACGGGGCCAATGAATTTGCATAGTTTAAGAGTATTTGATCCGCTAAAAAATATGCAGCGAGTTACTCGCAGCGCGCAGTCTAAGATTACGAAATTCAGGGATTAACATAGGATCAACAAGATTATTATAGACTGTTGCGCTGGTGATTTCTTTGTAAACCAATAAATGACACTTTGTCAAATTATGAGGATACGTTTGCAAAAAGGGTCAAGAGGTAGTAGAATGTTATGAATTTTAATATAAGACTTTGTCTCGAGACTTTGGCTCCTGCAGATTTCGGTCGATGTTCGTCCGAGCCATCTCCTCAGATCCTTCAGCCATGAATCCTGGCGTCGTCGTATTGATCTGTTGCGCTGAATTTTCTCTTCTATGATCAGTTGGAGGATCTCAAACTTATTCGCCATGCATGATGTGTCTGATGTGTTACAGTTCCTTTCCTTGATAGTTATCAGCTCTAAAGATTGTCCATCATACGAAAGACTTCGATGTTTGTCCGTCTTGTCATTCATGAGATGCGTAATCCTTTAGTATAGGTACATGTCGAAGGCATCACATCCATAGAGTAGGACAAGAAAAATGTAACAGCGCAATCATCGCTCAAGGAGCTAAAGACTTAGGTCGCGTCAGGTGGCAGTTCTCAGAGCCTGCTCGATTCTGGCTCTTGATCACTTTGTTCATTCACGACTGCTCCGAGGTATCGAAATATATGTACTTGTTCGACGGGTCTATCATCTATATATGAAACAACTGATCGTGGTTGCTTGGAGACAACTACAAGCTTTGTTTTCTTGAGGTTTACGAAGATGCTGAAAGCCTGGCTGTTTGCCACAATAAGATTCTTAACTCTTTCTATATCTATGAGGTTGTGAGCTTTTACCACGGCGTCGTCTGCGTAGTGGAGGTTGCGGACTCTTTTACTGTTCTTTATATTGGTGCCCTCAAGTGCTTTTCCGAATACATTTTCGGAAAAAGGGTTAAACAGAAGGGGAGATCGCAATCTTATCGTACACTCTTCTGTATTGAAATTATTCAGATGTTTACTCTTACTTCTGCAGGTTGGTACCAGTAGAGGTCGATAATAATTGGCATGTCGCCACCGTCTACACCTGAAGCTCGTAGAATTTCTGCCTGAATCTTCCTACAATCTTCTGATGCTTTGGATAATCAACGAAGCAGGCGTATACATCAACACTCATATCTCTGCGTCTCTATGTGAGTACAAAAAAATGATAAGAGTGCCTCGCAAATTCCCAAGCCTTTCTAAAGCTGAACAAAGTTGGATCAATTTGTTGGCGCACTTCGTATATATTCTAGTGTATATGATCCGCAGGAAGGTTTTCAGAATGTGATATATTAGGCTTATCATCCTATAGTCATCACAATTCGTGGTTTTGATTTTCTTCGGCAGAGTAACAAATACGAAGGTGAGCCAATCTGAAGATATGTTAGCTTTCAGAGTGCTTTTATACGTATTAATGTATTGTCCTAAATTAACTTAGAAGTAAAGTAGTAAAAAACTTTCTGAAAAATAAAGAATTTAAAGCGTACAAATAAAACGTTTCTTTTTAATAACTGCTAATAATGGTAATCCTCTTCGCCGGTTTCAAAAAATGTTATAGTTTAATTATCAAATAATTGATGGAGGATGGAAAAGCAGAACCCAGTTTTCTTTTATCCATTTTCTGCTTTAAGCTAGTGCAGAGGATTCGATTCCTTACTCGAGCGTAATTTTTCTCGTGACCTTTACTTGGTGGGCAATAGCTCGCAATGCTCCTATAGTTGATTTAAAGAACGATGCCCTCAGATTTTTATGCCAGAAGATTAGTCTAAATACTGGCTTGTCTTTTTGGTTTATATTCCCATAAAGCTACGTTTCCTCTGAATCTGTTTCAAGATCAAATCTTGTAGTGATAAATTTTTTTTTGAATTCACTAACAAAGAATCTCATGAAATTCTCAATGAATTGTTTAAGGATGGAAAACCAGAAAATCTCTCGGAACAGTGCCATTAGTTTGGGCAGCTCTTCAGAATTTTAAGCCAGAAAATCCTTCTCTATTCTAGTTGCCTCGTTCCGCTGACCTTTCCTTGAAGTTACATTTGCACCCAATAACGCCAAGTTCTTATATTTCTTTAATGAGATAAAATAGTCAAAGCAAGAATATTAAGTTTCTCCAAAAATTGAACTCTTGTCTTCCAACCAGTTCCATCCAGCTGACGATACTTATTACTTTGACGATACCAACCATTACTTTGTTAGCAACGACCAGAAACATTTCTTTGTTGCTTTGAAAAACCTTGCGTTTAATGTTTTTAAGTCAGGAAATCTTTCCCCATTCAGATTCTTATCGCCGTTGACCTTCTTTGCAGTCTCAATTTTCTTCAAATAGCATGCTCAAAATTTTCTATTTCATTAAAAGTAATAATAATTTTCTGTTTGACTTGTTTGACCCTATTAAGGAGTTTCATAATCAGCTTCTGAACAAATTGTACTCTAATTGCTGTGCTCCAGGTGTTTATTCTCTCTATCTTTTAGTTTTTAGAAAAACGTTGTATAAAACAGTATTGATTTCGTCATCAAATGGCCACATATATTAAGATCTATACAAATGTCCGAAATAATATGCAGAAAAGCGAAACAAATGATTGATTCTATAAATTTATGGCTTTCTACTCTATTCTTTAGCTGGAAAGAGCTAACAGCTTCGGACCTTTCATATGCAAATATACAACTGTTTGTTGCTTTTATATCGTATACAAAATATTATAGTGCTGCTTCTACTCGTATAATACTCATATGTCCGTATGAAAATATGACTTATATCTTGAATGAAATTTCAACATAAAGGAACTTGACGAATTAATGAAGCGTTTTTACTGTTACCAGGAATAAAAGACGAATATAACACGGTATAGTTTATAACATATATGGGGTAATTAAAAAGTTACTGTATTGAAATTTATGCTTTGAAACTTATGAGAATATATTTTGTATATAATTGTATATAAAGTGTGGAATTGTTCTTGCAATTCCCGTAAGTATTAAATTGTCATGCCAATATGACTTTTGATGCCAATTTTATAAAGATTGCATATCATTTTATAGGTGTAATGATGATTTATGTATATCATATTATTATTTCAAGGAGATGTATAAAGATTGTTTATATTAAATGAATGATCGGTTTACTTCAATGTAAAATAATGAACTTTCATTGACTCTTAACCGGGTGTGGTATTATTGTGTATATATATATATATATATATATATGTACAGTTCATTATTTTTAAGGCACATTTAATTTGCCATTCCATTATATGCCATGCCATTCCACTATGCCATTCCATTATATTATAATTCATCGTTGCTAAATATATAAGTGGTATTGAGTAAAATGTTAGCCTTATTGATTTCACCGTAAAACTTTATTCTTTATTCTTAAGTCATATTCGACACAGTTAAAATTCAACAATAACAAAACGTACAAATGTTTTATTATTTACGAAGATTTTTTTGTAAATTTTTGAGACCAGAGCTCTGGACAAGATTCCTCTACAACCCAAATCGTCTTTTGCACACACAGTTTATAGAAAGAAAACGCATACAAACCGCTATCTACACGCTAATTTACACCACCATCCAGGGCAGAAGAATTCCATAATAAAAACTTTAATTCATCGGTTTAGATTACTTACCGACAATGAAGATTTGACTCTGAAGTGGCAATTATGCGAGGCGCACTTCTCCAGAACGGCTATCATCAATCAGCCAAGTTGTGTCCACTGTTGAACATAGGCCTCCCGTAGTCTAGTCCAGCGTCCTCGATCCTGTG
>WYDF02262825.1:1910-19005 GCA_009867245.2 Adranes taylori
AATTATACAGAACCATAAATAGTTAAACTAAAATGATGGACTGGGCAACGTGAGTAATAGGATTATCAAACGATTACAGTAAACATGTTGTATACTAGTGGAAAGCCTGACATGTAGGAATTAACATTTAGAGAATCAATCAAGTTCCTATTTATGAAGTAAAATATAGCGTGAATACATTTTAAAAGTAACTTAATTAGATCAGAATTACAGTATAGAAATAGATTAAGTTCCGGCGGAACTAGATTGCTTCCGAGGTGATTGTTTCCGTTCAAATTATCGGAAGAAATGAATATTTAGGAGGTGTGGCTTAAATAAAGTCAGGGGTGGTGTAATAACAATAAGCTAAGTATAAGCTATGCACCGCTTTTGTTAATTTAACTGGTAATTGATTGATAATAAATGAATGAATGGCTGTGTGGGCTTTATTAATATAGGTGTCTGAAGCACATCTGATTTGGTTGACGTCAATTACGATAAAAGGTAATTAACCTGACAGAAGTATAGCCACTTAAATGTAATGCATTGACTAAATGTATTTTATCAGAAGATGGGTATTGCGAAGATTCTAGAATGTATTAATTATGTATAAATAAATAATGACAGAAAATATGCATAACAATAAGTGGAAGGGGATCAATATGTATAAAAACGATGCCAAGTTCTAGTAAAGGGATAGTAAAATTTGGGCGCCTGCCGATGCTGGACTAAGTAGCGAAATAATAATGCGGTATAAAATAATATTAGAATAATAATTAAATAAAAACTAAAGTCATGTCCAATTAAAATGTGATCATAAATTTAGTAAGTATTTTCTTATGCATTCGTCTAGTATAGCGCGATACTTAGCATTAATATTTTTGGGAATAATTTAGATAATTAACTTGATTATAATTTTGATAAATATAATAGAGTTTAATTGGTAACAAGTATGTTGATCAAGGTAAATCTAAAATAAATATAAATAAGTGATTAAGATAATAGTGCGTTACTCAAAAATAATAAAGCAATAGTTTGTGTACAGCAACAGAACTTGTAAGTACGTAGGCTAATTTTTAGTGGAATGTAAATGAACAAATCATAAAGTCACTTTTATCAAAGTGTTGATTTATTTTTTGCAAATCATTGATTATTTTATTTTACGTATGAGAATAAATGAGCATATCATAGGATTGCATGTAAAAATTTTTAACGACCAATACAATTTAATTAAGTTTAATGTTTCATTTGCCTGAATTATTAAAGCTAATAATCATTGTTAGGAGTTGGCGTTACCAGTAATTATTCAGGCAATTATTTTGTGTTTTATTACAAATTAAGCGGGGCTAAGTAGGGGGATTTTAGAGCAAACTTTTCGCGTCAACCATTCAATTAATAACTTAGCAAGAAGTAGCTAAACTAAGGTGCTACCTAATAAAATTACGTCACGTAACTTGTAAAATTAATGTCACGTCGGAGAGAACAACCCTCCGCCCTAGAAATAAAGTGACAATATAAGCAGTATTTATAGAACTACTTAAATTGAACCTCTTCTGTATATATCAATAACAAATGCTATCAACCATATGAGGTGTCCCTTAAAAATTTCTTAGATACTTTCTTAGATATTTCGAGAAAAGAATAGTTTTGGACGTGGCATTTAGTTACAGACATTTAATTTCAGTTATAGACTTAGCAACACCCAGTTCTATTATAGATAATGAGAAATTGGACCCACATAGTTGTATGCACTCAGTAAAGAGTAATAAATGCAGTAATTCTTAAATTATCTCAACTATTTGAGGTTATGCATGTCGTTGAGTTTCGGCTCCTTGGTGAGATAACAGCAATAGCTATATCACATTTGTTTAAATTCGATAGGCCTAGTATATTTCCAAAACACATATTATGTTAGATAATTATGAAGCAAATCATCAAATTCATGTAATAAAGTTCAAATGAAAAATATTCCTTCGCTTTCAAAATTTAATCTGACAACGTTCACATTTTGTATGACATACATCTCATACCTGAAACATACTTAGTTCTATCTAACATGTGAATAATCGTCTAAATATATTGAAGAACTTGTATATAATGGAACAATATCTTCGCCCTAATGAATATAATAATAATATTAGTTGCGGTAGAGTCAAGATTGTTCCCTGAAGTTCAGTATTACAAGCAACTAGTGGCTCTAAAACTTTAATATAACTGCATCGTAGAGTTAAATTTCTTATCTTGTAAAACTGAATATATGTTTTAAATTTTTATAAATACAAATAAATTTAATAAATAAATATTAAGTACCACTGAGTATTTATTTCTGTTTGTTTTCCAACAAACTTTAAAGCAAGTACTATATAAAATTATCTACTTTATAAAATATACACTGGCGTAGCTGATGGCATTTAGATGGCCACACATTGTCATTGGTTCTGTTGAAAAAACATATTAGTATGCAAGAACAGACAGTTTCAGATAAACTATAGATGACTGCTTAAGGAGTTTTGTGCACTAGAACCTGGCGTATTTACCATTGCAATTAGTGATGGCATATCTAGTTCCTCGCTCGGAATGCGTTGGACCGTTTCATTCCGTAAAAGTACCGCGATACCGGTTCTCGTACCGTTTAAAACTTAATAAATCTATTCCTCATACTGACAAAGAAAAAACATAAAATCAAGAATTTAATAATTTTCATCAATTAGTAGTGCGCTGTATTATATTTTATTGTTTGCATTGTTGTTACTTTTATTTTAAATTAGCTTTTTAATATTAATGAAACAAATATTAAGAAAAATTCTTAAAAGAAAATAATTTATGAATAAAAAAATTTCGTACATATATAGTAACAGACCAATGAATTTCTATTAAAATGTTTATGTAACTTATAGTTATTATATCAATAATAACTTTGTTTCGTATTTTTAATTTAATTAAAAATACAATTTTATATTTAAATTAAAAAAATACATATTTACAAATTAATTACCTCTGTATAAATAAAAAATATTTCTATTCATCAACTGTCATCTAAACGAGGAAAACAATAATTACTATTATAGCAATCGCGCTCCTACATGCATCTTCTGTTAGAAAATGGTATACAATCATTGCTTTGCAATCGACGCGGTAAGCTGTTCTGCAATCGAAAATATTCATGTGAATATTTTTGTTTGTCATTCTACTGGAGCGACACTAGACGCATATTGAATAGTGAACTAGAATGAATCACGCGACTGACGGGATACATAGAACATATTTTTGGAATTGAATTGTTTTTGGCGCGGACACCTTGCGTAGCACATCTAGCGCAAACGGATAAAAATTTGCCTGCTGCTCTTTGATTCTGCTTTACGTTTACTAAATATTCTCTTGCTGCTTTCATTCAATGTAGAAATCTATGGTAATGCGTTTTAAATAAAAATCCTGTTCAATTTATTATTAAGGTAGTTTTGAATAAACTATCGAATAAGAGATGGCGGGAAAAACAAATTTATTAAAAATAATGCATTGACTCGATATATTATATGTTTCAATGGGAACAAGTTCTTTTCAAATAACATCGCGGTCCGTCGTGTTTCAAACATATACCGCGATAAAAAAGTCCTTTAGAGAACGATAGGTCACTATTCCAATTACTTATTTGATAGAATGTATTAAAAAATAAGTGAATGTGTCGCGGTGGATTCTCGCTAATTTCTGCTCCTCATTTACTCAGGAATGATCCGAACTTTATTTTAATACATTTATCAGATAAGTATTCCGAATGGTGAATATGACGGACCTTACTGAGCAAATGAGAAGCAAAAATGGATGAGCATCAACCCTGAAGCATTCATCAATATTTTAAGACATTCTATCAATTGAGTAATCGGACTGGTATTCAACTTATATTCCATGTATATAGTAAATGATTTTGTCAGGAAAATCTTAATAGACTTTAAAAGTAATTTTTGTTCAGGTTTGTAAAAAAATACTTTCTGCCAGATGCCTTCTTAGAAATCTAAGTCGTCCTTTGGTATTTTGAGAAACCGAATTATTAAGCTACATTGTTATGCAGCTTAATATGTAGCTTCAAGGTGACGTTACTGGAACCACATTTCTTCGAATCGTTTAATTGCGAAAAATCTTATATCTTGACATTTTAGTGAATCTCTTTTAGGAGTACTCTTAGAGGAGTAGTAGACCTTATACTCGTATGGTTACAATATGACGGTATACATGCCATGCCTTAAATTTATTTTACGCAATTAGCTCAGTTATCTCAAAAAATATAAATAATATATATTGTTTCAAGAACAATTGTGCCAGAACTTTCAAATTAGTGGCAACCATTAAAAACGCTTGTGCAGACAGAAGAACATAAAAATTGAATAGTGTGGTATATAATTATTAGAGTGCGAATTGCTGTTTAAAATAAATAGGACAAACTGCATGAATATTTAATATATGAATTTTCAAACACTAACAAGCTTCAAAGCCAGATTAAAGACAAAAACACAAAGAAGACCAGTATGACGTACATAAAGTTGCTAGATATCTTATACCAGAAAATCAATTATTAATGAAATAAAAAAAAATTCTAAATATATGTTGAAACTTAATATATTCAAAATTATGGAACATTCAAAATAGAAACAACCGTTACAAGATTTCTTTTAAGAATCACATCGCACCACCTTTATTTGATTTATGTCCTATTCACCCTTTCCCATTTCTCCTAACCAATTAGTATTTCTGGATTTGCCTGACGGCTCAAATTGTGGTATAATTCCGCCTGACTATAAGTGCCTTTCTTTATCCTTATCATAATGGCATTATCATAATATTAAAATAACGCCATAAGGGCTTTTAAGGAAAATTCGAACAAAACTACTGGTGTAATTAAAAGCTTATTCGCTTTACGCTTCGTCAATTTGAAAATAAAATAAAGTAATATATACATATTTACATTAATTTGTACTAACAAAATTTTCCTAACCTTAACAGTGTAAACTATTATTTCTAAACATCTCCATTAGCTACTAAACATTTTATTTAATACTCACATATATCTTGAATTTTTCGTATTCTTTCGTCTAGTTTTGTATATGTAGTACATAGTTTTTTTGGTGTCATATAACTTTCTGATTGGGTAATTCATATTTGACAATGTTGAGCGTCTTCTTTCAGAAACTGTATTAGTTCCATTGTGCCATCCTTCCAAAGCATTCGTTTCCTATGGCGCAAACCGAAGCAATTCCAATTGTTTCCTATATTTTTATTCTCCATTCATTGGGTTACAAAATAATCATTGAATTTTGTAATTTTTTCAGAGTTCGGTGAATTTTCCATAATATATATCTTCTACAGCATAATTAGGAATATGTACTAAACATGTGCAAAACCGAATAGGACTTCGGACCACGTTTTCCTTATATTCCTATGTTCTTGCACTTTTCTCCATATATGTACATTGATGAAAATAAATGTTGCACCCAGTTATGATGGTCGATGGAAAAACATTTCTTATGGCCTGTATTGCAGTAAGAAACAAATATCTCTTGCAAAGTACAACTTGACTTTTATGTTTTTTGGTATGCTAATTTCAAATATGTCATTCGTTTTTGTGCATCATGTAATAGTTTTTTGATAATTGCGTTTGAAAATTTAGAAAAATAATGATTTAAATCCCATGTAAATACACTTCTAGGAAGTAAACCAAATTAATAAGTAAGAAGCTTGTGTGAAAAATTACTTTAATACTCACATATATATTTAGTATCCACATTACTGAGTCGTTTACTGTCATTAGTATAGAAGCATATGATTCTGGATATTCATCAATGGCAGCATTAGGTCAAGTTTCTAAGGCTTTTTAGTACCTTTTTTGTGTTGAATACTCCGTGTATTGAATCCCCACATATGGTCCACATGAGATCCTTGTATTTATGTTTGTTCAAAATGATGGCAAATTTTTTGTAGCATTATCTTTAGTGCACGGAATGTCCAACTCGAATTGAACCATATTTCTTTCCGTTATGGAGTAGCACAGCCTTGAGGATTCTTTTGCATGAGTCAATGTGGAACATCCGTTCCTGTGTGTCATATTCAATTTCAAACTGTGCCATCAAGCCAGGAATATTGCTGCAATAAACTAAATCAACATCTTCAGAAAAATAAGGAAGGAATCATTTTATTGTCTTCTAAGCCATGAAAAAGAGAGATGACAATAAGTTTTTTCATTTAGCATAAGACCTAGTAGTTCTGTGGAATTTTTAGGAAGGCCCAAGTCTCTCACTAAATCATTAAATTGAGTTTGTGAGAAGAGTTGAGGATCGTTAATTCCTGCCGCATTGAAATCATCATCAGAGCCATAGTCTTCTTCTTCGGAGTTAGAAGATATATCTGATAGAAGATATAAGTTTTTATATAAGTTTTTCTGGTGGTTCAGATATGGGTATTCCAGGTCCATGAGGTACGGGACGCACAGCTGATGGAATAGTTGGGTAAACAATTCTTTTCCAATTTTTGGCGTTGAACCCATACACATTTGAGGAACAAAATTAATAGTCATCATTATGGTAGTTGGCTCCCTTCCGATCATCGGGATGCAAAGGGATTTGTGTTTTCCGCTCAACCACTGTTTCAATTCTGCCACACAAATACAATAGCCGATGTGTGGGGCCCAAGATTTATCCAGGTCTCCCAGCATGGCACCAAAGTAAGCATAGCACACTTGATTCACAAAATCTGTAATATTTCTTTGATGTTTTTTTATTGTAAGCTCACCGCAGATTTAGCAAAATTTGTTAGGGTCATTAGAACAGCCCCTTGTAGCCTTTTTACAAAACTGTCCACATCCACAAAAATAAATTTCAATCATTAATTAAATGGTATGATGGTTCTATTGAAAAATCGGAAAACCAAATTCTTATAATAACACGTATTCTAGATGTTAAATGAACATAAAATAAGCAAAACTTTAAAGCGTCTTCATTTGCAAAATTCTTAACTGAAAATGAGAGTACAAAACGGAACAGTGGGGATGTACCGACTGCAGACTCCCTGGTGCCCGTAACGTCTGTGTATAGAGTTGGAGCCACATGTCTGTCTTGAGAGGAAGTGACACAATGAATGAACTTCACCTCATTGTCTACACTATTTTATTAATTTATTAACTTTTTTATTTATGTGTATCGAGCATTTTTTCACATTGTTAATTGTTTATTATAAAATAAGAAAAAAAATAAGTTATATATATATGTATATATATATATATATAATTATATATAATTATATGAATTTTATCGGGCGCACAGACATAAATTACATGTTAATTGTATATTCATAAAAACATAAAGACAGAACCGAAAATTTCATATTGTGAAAAAACTGTATGTGATGGAATTTTTTGGTAATTTTTTCTGAAATCAGCGTCGAAAAATACATCAGAAACAATGGTTAGTTTCAGGAAATATTTTCATCGCAGACCTGTGTAATCTTTTGGATAATCTTTTGTATGTGTTAATAGTTTTATCTGGAAGAAGTGCATACACTACTGGAACAATACTTGTTCTTTTGAATTACTGCTTATATCTGCGTGTATCGTATATCATTGAGTGAACTGTTTGCAGCAAGATTTAAAAGTTCTTATAGTAAGTGCGTTAATTTCGTACTCCAAAATGCTAATATTCTGTCATCCGATCCGTCGCGCTATAAGTATAAAGTCCTTAATTAAAATTTCGAGTAAACCAAGCTCCAATAGGTTTAAGAACTTTGTCACCCTAAGATTTTTTTGTTTTATCCTATATAAAGATGAGTTTTTTGAGGACAAAGTAGGAAATTCTGCTACAAAATCAAGACCGGCAACTTTGACTTTGACTTTGGCCGGTCAACTTTGAAAAGTTATAGGAATGGGCTTCAGTTCTCCACGTACCCGCTTTTCATAGTCAAACATCACTTTCTCAACTTCGTTCATTGCACAGTCTTAAGTATGGTCAACAACACAAGTATGGTCTCTTTCAGCAACAACTTTCAATTCCTCGTTCGTTGTCATACCTCCACTATATTTTCTTGAAGAACATCGGCACCTTGTCGTTAGATATTTGTTTTGCCTACCTTTTTTTAAATTTATTACCTTTGTATAGTACAGTGATGGGCAAACTCTTTTAGGAGCGGGCCAAAAACTAAAAGGAAAAATTTTGATTAGCCGTAATAAGTTTTGTATTTAAAAAGATACATTAAGTGAGTGACATGTTTTTAGATTACACTAGGTTTTACACTACTAGGTTCAAAATGTACATATCTTAGATATTTTAAATTCTTTTCAATTGGAATATAAATCAACATTCTTTATATTTCCAAAATATAATGTATTAATTATTTACGCAGGTAATCATCGAAAAATGCGAATCATATATGAGAGACTACAAAGATAGAAAAAAATCAGATGGAAATTTTGGGTGGATGGCCATTTTTGCTATAAGGTATTTAAGCTTTATCAACACCGTCTTTTTAAAGAACATTATTGTATTTGTATAAGTGAATAACATTAACTCCGTTCTGAACCTATCATCGGACAAATACTGTTTGATTGAAAACTCTACATAGATGTTCATGTATGTGAGCTGTCATTTACCAGGTATTTTTAGGTTACTTGGAAATATTTCTTACATTATATTTGATTGTCGCTATCTGTTTCTACAATTTTATTCCAATTAATGAAGACTACCAAACTTTTTGTAGAGAAATCAATTTTTTATGGTGTTAACATGCATTTTAATGCAAAACAGTGCACAATAGAACACATATGGGACTTACTAAGTCACGCTAATACACTACTGGTTACTCTTGATATCATATACTAACCGTATATTCGTAAATTAACAAATTAGGGATATGGATATCGTTGCAATATGAAGTAACCACATTAACTCTTATTTAAGCAGGTAATCGATCGAAAAATGCGAATTATATATGAGAGACTACAAAGATAGAAAAAAAATCAGATGGAGATTTTGGGTGGATGGCCATTTCTGCTATAAGGTATTTAAGCTTTATCAACACCAGTTTAATCAAGCTTTATCTTTTTACAGAACATCATTGTATTTGTATAAGTGAATATACATTAACTCCGTTCAGAACCTATCATCGGACAAATATGCACTGTGTTGCATTAAAATGCATTAAAATGTACCTGTTAAACGGGGTAGGGTAGTTACTTAATTACGGTAAATAGCTATATAATTAAGGTCTGACGCCATTGCACCTTGTTTTTAAATACAATTCTTTATTTATTTAAAAAGTATTTTACATAATTAAAGATTTTGATTTTTGTTTTAATTAATTTATTTTTAATTGAAAACTTTACGTGTTTTCTTAGGACACGTATTTTTAATAGTAGATGCTCTGTTTGCAATCTTTACTTACATTGATTATATTTCACTTAGTAAATTACTGATTCAACAATATACTACTTCGAATTACAGAATAGATTATATTCAATTACTAATTTTCATTTCTTATTTCATTCAAAGAGCTTATAAAACTCAATAGCAAGATTCACGTCATGCTTTTTACTTTATTATAATACTAAAAACATTCAATTAACTAATTTAAATCAACGCCTCAAAATTTAAGATGGTTCCTTGATATATTCCAATAAACTAAACTCTATACTTGCATTTCTTACGCTAATTGCTTAATGACTAAATCAACAAGAAGGATATAGAGCGTGCATCTCTTTATATATGTTTTGCTATCGTGCGTTCGTTTCCATGATGGCGAACGAACAAATAGTTACGACTTGTTATTGAAGGTGTCTCTGCTATTGATATTATATTGATCAACCTGAAGTTAAAGTATAGAGATGCGTGTTTAGGTATATAGATATTTATTGCTTACCTCGTAGGCCAGGAAAATCACATCTATTTATTGCGGTCTAACATGTGGTCAGATAAAACGCAATCAAAGCGTAAAACGCAATCAAAGCGTTAATTTCAGGAGAAACGGGAATAGGCAAAACAGGAATATACCCTTTATTTTTCACAAACTCAAAGCCATAAAACAAAGTCACAATTACAACTATCAAATATTAAACTGACACAAATACAACTGCTACTATTTAGTGTACTGTGACACATTGAGTGTGAGTAAAACCCACAGGTGTTTCGTGAGAAAGAAATGCATCCCAAACATGGAAGCATCATTGGATCATTTTGTTTTTGAAGATGTTGTCGGAAATATACAAACAGTCAATGACAAACGGTATTGGGACATGATAATTTAGTTTTCTGCTCCCCAAATAAATCGAAGGCATGTGGTTTCAACAGGACGGTGCCACTTGCCACACATCACGAAAAACAATGGCATTATTACATGAGGTATTCTCTGGTAGTGTAATTTCCAGTTTGGGCGACCAGAGTTGGCTGTCAAGATAATGCGATTTAACATGCTTGAACTTTTTTCTCTGGGGCATTTTAAAGTCTGCATCAGTGAAATTCAGCCAAATGTATGCAAAACTATGATTGATGATTTTATAAAAAGGACGGAAATGCGCCAGCAAAGCCAAGGAAGGCTTTTATCAGATATGTTATTTCACACATAACTTCCTTGTGTGAAATATTTATTTAATCTATTTATGATGAAATAAAACTTCGGTATTTTCTCAAAAGGAACTGTACTTTATTTAACATTTTATTTCTCCGCTCTTAACCCGTTAATATCGGTGATATGTTATATCATATCACGCTATATCCTACAATGAAGCATGTCACTTGGGTAAAAATAAAAAAATATCTATTTATTTTAGCGCTCAAATTTTTCTGTAGGTGTCTACTTTATACTAAAGAAGTATCTATTCCAGTTTTTAAAACGGAATAGATACTTAGTAACGCACCATTACCTTATTTATTTATATTTCTTTTAGCTTTACCTTAATCAACAAACTTGTTACTAATTACGCTCAACTTTACTTTATTCATCAAAATTATACTCAAGTTAATCAATCTGAATTATTCCCAAAAATATTACAACTAATTACCGCGCTGCATTAAACGGATGCGTAATAAAATACTTAATTAATTTTTGATCACACTTTAATCAGACATGACTTTATCCTTTATTTAACTATTAATGTAATATTATCTTATTCCGGATTATTATTTCGCTATCTACTTGAACATTACGACGTCTGGCGGACGCCCAAAATTACTATCATCCTAGTGCCTGGGGCATTGTTTTTATATATACTGATCCCTTTCCATGATCTGCATATTTTGGTCATTATTAAGTTCTGCATAATTACACATTCTAGAATCTTAGTCAATACATTCCACAGAAGTGGCTATACTACTGTCAGGTTAATTACCTTTTATCGTAATTGACTTCAAGCAAATCAGATGTGTTTCAGATACCTATATTAATAAACCCCACACAACGTTCATTCATTTATTATTAATCAATTACCAGTTGAATTAACAAAAGTGGTGTAATAACATAGCTTATTGTTATTACACCGCCCCTGACTTTATTTAAGCCACACCTCCTCCTAAATAATCATTTCTTCCGATAATATGAATGCTAAATATCTCGGAAAGAATCTAGTTTCGTCGGAACAAAATCTATTTCTATATTATATTTCTGGACTAATTAAGATGCTTTTAAAATGTATTCTCGCTATATTTTACTCCAAAAATCGAAGCTTGAATGATTCTCCAAATGTTAATTAGTACTTGTAGGGCTTTACACTTACATACAACATGTTTACTGTTAACAACACTTCACAAGGTCTATGCGTCCTGAATTTCTTGTAGTTTTTTTAAGAATTGCATGTTCAATCTTTCTAATCTCAAACTTAACAGAAACGTGGACAAATCTCCACATCTCAATAGTTTTCCAGGATGCTTCTTTACCATTCAGAAGTAGTTTTTCCTTAGATAACGCCATGAAGACATTTTATTGCCATCACTACATGAAAAAAATTTACAAAAGGCAAACCGATTAGATATGGTTTCAAGTTTCGGTGTCTTATTACATCAGAGGGTTACATTCTAAAATTTAATTGTTCCTGTGATGCAGGTGACAAGCAAGACGAAAAAACTTTAGAAAGCAGCGTAACAGCAAACTAATGCATTAATTTTTTACCTGAAAATAGTAGGTACAGTCTATCTCGACAACTGCTGTAACACCCTTTTTCTAGATATATAATTAAACACGATTAATTATATTTACCCTCGAACGCCACTCTGCATCATAACAGGTGCAAAGTCATGTGTGTTCCAAGTATCCCAATCAGATCCATTGTCCGCAAACTTGGACGAGATAAAATTAAACAATCGGTTGCGTAATGCTTTCTTTTATTATAGCATTCCGTTTAAATATTTACATGCGGACAAACCTACGTAATTTATTCATAAAATCAAAACATCTGGAATGATAATAATCAAGTAACAATGGCTAGCAATGTTATTGACAAAAGTATTTCTTCTTTGACAAAAGATCATTGTAAACGGTGGTCAACTAAACAAAAAAACAACAATACACATTTCACTGAACCAAAAGGTGGACTCCATCCATTCATGCGATAAATTACGTGCCCTTTTTGTAAGCTCCATTTTATCTATCGAGCCGTAAACGTAAACGTAGTAGAAATGTATAAAAATAAACTAGATATGATCATATAGCAGAATTTGACGAAACTCAAAGCACATACTGCCAAAAATATACAAAATTTATTTGCTCAAAATGTAATTATCTTATTACATTCAAAATGCTTTAAATCGTATCACAAAGATAATAAAATCATTTTTATTAATTTCTAAATAAGTTGTATAAGTGTTTTTCTTTCTTAATTTAATGTTTTTATACTTGTATATGCCTATGATATGATGCATCATTTGTAAAAAAAATACATTTAGAATTTAAATATAGTTCTTGTTTAAACCAATTTATATTTTTTAATCATAAACTAAGTTTACCTAAGAAATTATTCACTTTTTCGAAAATAAATTACTGAGGCATTAGTGGGTTAAACAGAACCCTATATTATTCTTTATGTAGATATTTACTCATTTCTTATTGCAATACAAAATTGAGGGGCTTCCGGCAAAAACCACCCATGTCAAAAAGCAAAATTTTTGAGTAGATGAAGAAAACGTAGTAACGTAAAGATGGTGCATCCTACCTAAATCATTCTTTTTACTATTTAAACTTTATATATTTAAACGCAGAGTTTTACACATTGGATTGTACTATTAATTAGAAACGTAAATGGGGTAATTACCCTCCAAAAGTTAGGCAATTCCTGACATAATCGCTTTATGCGTGAAACGCATTGTTCAAAGAAATACGCAATGATTTATTACAACACGATGAGTCATATATTTTTTTAGCAGGAAAGATAACTAATATAACAACTTGATTGTAAAATGAATTATTTATTTACAGAATGAAAAAGAAATTAAAAATTAAATCAAATAAAATGTATTGTACTAAAATGTTTTTCTTAGCTAATATTCTTCTTCGCCACTGCTATTGTCCAAAAAGTCCATTTCGAGATTTTCATCTTGATCAATTGTTGCCACTTCGGCAATCAAAGATCTGCAGAAAACATGACTTTCAGGTCTTAAAAGAGGAAACAGTTCTTTAAGACCTGTATTTTTGAGTTTTTTATTTTGATTGCTTCGTCATAAAGATGAGTAAATGAAATTTGATTAGGGATTGGTTTGTGTTTCTTAAATTCACTTTCCGTCAAGCCCCGGAATAACTATCCCTTATAGAAATGTAATATTCTGGCATCCATTGAATACATCCTTAGCCCCTTGACCTAAATAATCTTCTTGGCTTTGAAATAAGGTTCCACTGCTTTTTTAATATCAGAAACCATTGATGTTTCAAAATTCACAATGCGGCACTTCACTTCGATAGTTTGTGTCTTCTTGTCTGTAGACATAAACGCAAAATCCATGTCATTTGGAAGATACGAATGTCCTCTCACAGGGAAAAGATATGTAATTTTATTAACAATCTTTAAACAATGCACCATTATGTATAAGAAATAGACCATTACGAAATTTTTGTTCTGGTCTAAACATCCATACGAGATTAATGAAAGGTGTTTTATCAAATCATATTTATTCTCTAGATAGTTGAACAACATTGATGAAACCTTCTTTTGGCATTTCCTTTTAGCAACCCTTCTTAGTAAGTGTACATAGTCACCTGTTAGTGTTTCCCAAATTGTGACTGCCAAACACACAATACCACAGCTGTCGTGAATAAAATATACAATTTTTTGCCAAGTGTTGTGCCGGAAGATTCTGCATGAAATTGAAAGAAATGATCGTTACTTTTCCTTGTCTAGATAACTGTTGTTATTTTCTTTTTAGGGTAAAAAACGCCTCTGTTTCTGTATGAACATCTTTTTTTCAAGAATGTCACAGAGAGAGCAAGTAGCTAAAAGAAATCTGAAACGTTCCAAATATTTCCCAATATAATTTATATGGAATATTAATTCGGAATTCTTCGAGAAACATAATATGCATTTTCTTGCAATGTAAAATTTCAGGTAAATATCTCTTTTTCGGGTTATATGTAAACGAGTAATGCGAAACTCGAGGTTTGAGTTGTTTGATATGATGCTCTATTAGAAATTTAATTGCAGCTGGAGTCGCTTTAGGTCTGTTATTATGCTTGCCTCTCCTATCAAATGGCGTAGTTTGGCTTGTTTTTAAATGGCCTTAAATGCTACGTAATCAACTTCTTGCAATACCGTGAATTGACAGAAGGGCATTTATATGCAGTTCGAGATACATTCAGGTATGTCGGTAGTCATTCCAATGTTATTTAAATGAAGTTTATAGTAGAATGCATTGACAAGTGATATAATTTCAAACATATATTGCTCATGACATATGCTATTTTTCTAAATATTAAATAAAGATTATTATTATACTCTAAAGAGTACTATTAGTACCATCAAATACCACAAGATTATGTTGAAATCACGAATCTAACATTTTTTACCATGGCTGGTTTTTGACAGAAGCCCCTCAAGTACAAGTAAAAGCAATTGCTTTCGAATAAATATTTTTCGTAAAGCATATCTAAGAAATGCTTTAAAAAACATTTCAATAAGATTTATTGTAATCTTATATACATTATTATATCTTATATTTTACAAATTACCATGTACTTCACCACTACAGCAGCAAGGCATCATTACTCAAAAAAACATTGATAGGTGTAGTATAATATGTATCGTTTGAGAAGCTCTGCCGTATATAACAATTTCTCTATATATAAAGAGCACTTTGTGGTAATCGTCGAAAATAGCTTATTATTACAGCACTTTACCGAAAATCAATTGTGCTTTATGTTCGTTTTGGTCCTGAATCAATTTCGTAGTTTAGTATAGATATTAAGAAACGCATTTATAGTGTGATATAACATCACTTATCGCAGAGGGAATCTTGTTGTTTGTCAGTTATTGTCGAAGTAGGTATTTTCGGCAATAAAAGCACTACGTTTGGGAAAAGGATGAAAAAGGGAATAAAGGCATGGAAACAGATGAGTTAATTAAGGTTATAAGCCCTAAAACATAAATACCCAATTGTTTGGATTTGTGTCCAACTTCATAAATTGTTAGTAGCTTACTCAACTGCATTTAATATCAAATATCGTATAATAACGTAGACATACTATATATGCATAGTATAGACAATTTTCAAATTGTTTTAAACAGTCTAGGTGGTAAGGCAGTAGTTAAACGGTGGCCTGGCAAGCCGGTGTAGTGATGCAATTTGCGAAGTAGAGGGATTCATGAAGGCACCACCACGAAGGCTACCCTTACCTAGATTTTTTAAGCAATTTGAAGATCTTAAACACGTCTATAAGCAGTTTTCGAAGAAATTAACGAATGTTTTTTAAGCAATTTGAATGCCTCAAAGACATTTATAAGCACTTTTCGAAGAACTTAACAAATCAATTTTCAACAAATCGTATATGCTGCGTAAAAGCAATACTAACATCTACAATTATTTCAACGTATGGAATAATGTGAATAACTAATACTAGAGATGATTTAATAAAGGAATTGAAAAAGGTGAGTTGATTTGCGTTATAAGCCCTAAAACATAAATACCTAATTGTGTGGATTCATTTTCATAAATTGCCTCACCGTTAGTAACTTACTCAACTGCATTTATATATAATATATCGTATAATAACGTAGGCATTCAATACTACATATGCACATTATATAGACAATTTTCAAATTGTTTAAACAGTCTAGGTGGTAACGTAGTTGTTAAACACTGGCCTCGCAAGCCGGTGTAGTGATGTAATTTGCGAAGTAGAGGGATTCATGAAGGCGCCACCACGAAGGCTACCCTTATCTAGATTTTTTAAGCAATTTGAATATCTGAAACACGTCTATAAGCAGTTTTCGAAGAAATTAACAAATCAATTTGCAACAAATCGTAGATGCTGCGTAAAAGCAATACTAACATCTACAATCATTTCAACGTATGGAATAATGTGAATAACTAATACTAGAGATGATTTAATAAAGGAATTAAAAAGGGTGAGTTGATTATCGTTATATACACAAGTTGCAAATTGTTTAAACAGTCTAGGTGGTAACGCAGTTGTTAAACGCTGGCCTCACAAGCCGGTGTAGTGATGCAATTTGCGAAGTAAAGGGTATTGACGAAGGCTCCACCAAATGCCAGAATCTTCCATGCAATGCCTGAATCTTCCATATATTATAATTGTTTTTCCCAAAGGCTTCAGTTCTTGTTGTTGCATTCATTTTGTTTGTGGTATAACTTTGATTCAATATATATATGCTTTAAAATGCACCTAGACCCATAACCTGTTAAGAATTATTAGCTACTTATAGAAAAACAAACAATTATTAACAGGACGAAGAATATATTTTTAATTAATAACAACAATTGACAGGAACTAACTGATCATTGATTTATTATTTTTATTATGTAACTAGCGCAGACCCGGCAAACGTTGTTTTGTCCCCCCCCCCTCCGCTCCCAACCGGGTCCCCATATTTGCCAACGGCGCGAACAGGACTGCTGTCCGCACTACCGTGGCCTGTGGCCGCGGCTTTGCC
>WYDF02262836.1:0-19004 GCA_009867245.2 Adranes taylori
ATCCTGATATATAAGTTGCCTATCTTAATAGATACGGAAAACAAATATATATTAAAAATTATTTGTGTCTTCGAATACGTGCCTGCTAGCTCAATTGGAAGAGCAATTGACCGGCACTCGAGAGGTTCGGGTTCGAGTCCCGGACGGGGTAAACATATTTGCGAGACACAAATAATAAGAAATATTAATTTCATAATTTACTCTACAAAATATTTTAACACAGAAGTCAATCCACGAAGTGTTTGTGGAAAGAAACACAAATCTACATCTCTGACTTTGATGTGCTTTAGTCATTAGTAGTAAATATAATTAATAAAAATTATTGATTCAAATCAGTAATCAATAAAGTATTCTTAATTGAAAAGTGTGTGTTCTGGAGTTGAATAACGAATTTGTATTGATATATTTTTTGAGTATAATCAGGGGCTACGCAGAAATAATTTTCTGGAGAGGTTCTAGAAAACTTTGTTTGAAGAACCTACTTGACAAGTACAACTAAGACTTTGCTCACATTTAGGTGGGGGTTTAAACACCCCAAAACCCCCTCCTGCGTATGCGCGTGAATATAATAATAAATATTCTTTCAACACTTATATATTCCTTGTTTTCTCTAAAAGGTGACATGCACTTCTTGTGCTACGTCACCTTAATTGCATTGATAATGGATGAATAGTAAAGAATCTTTTGTTTATGCCCTTATCTGTTCTAATTGCTAGACTTGTCATTCGTCGTAGTTAACTTCGTGAGCACGCTGTTGAATAATGTTATGGCAACGCTCCTCTCTTCACGATGAGTTTTCTAATAAATCTCGAATGTCTGTTGAAACCACATCTTTAAATCTATTCTATAGGGTCTATTTGGCTACAAATTAACAATCAGCTATCGCTTGTGAAAGAAAGTGAACAAAATGTTCGTGTATCACACTATATCGCGTTACAATGTTACCGGCAGCTTTGCAGATCGCCACGGATCCGGCTGAAAAAGTTGGCAACAAGCAACTAAATGGTGTGATGAAGTAAAAGTGATGAACCAGATCCGTGATTGAACGAAATCCATAACGCAGTGCAGCTCAAATGGCGAGAAAACTTCAAATTGAAGCGTTCGACACAGACTGAAAAATAAGCTTCCATTGAGGGCATAGAAGATGCAAAAAGTTCTTCATCTTGACGAACGGCAGCGGAAGCGGCGCAAAGGAGCTGGTGCGGTTGCACAAATGAGTCTAGTTTCCGAACTCATTTCTTTGTTGAAAAAACTTTCATAGTTGAAAAAACTTTCAGCATTTAGCCAATGATAAACAAACAAAGCAATCGTGTTTGGTTAAAGGGAAAGTCAAGCGATAATTTAAACATTCATGTGGGGTCAGATCGCAAAAAACCTGTAAACGTCATGGTATGGGCCGCAGTGTCCTCCAAATATGGCTCATCGCTGGTTTTCGTCGACCGCGTAACGGTAAATGTAACTGAATGGTGAGAAAAGGTGCTAGAAGGTGTATTGCTGCCGTGACTCATCGATCCAAAATGAACCAAGCGTTTTTACAAACAATGATTTGCGACTTCACTTGATGCGAATCCTTTAAATTTTTCTGTTTGGTTATGTTAGAGGTCAGAGTGTCGACTAAAAGTTTTGAGAGTCTGGATGCGTTGAAAGCAACTCCTCGTAGAAAATTGGCAAAGATACCACAAGGGCAGGTTTGTGCAGGATGTAATCAGTTCATTCCCAGACTTCAGGTCATAATGAAAATAAAAGGTAACTACGTGGAACAATGAACTGAAATTTACCGTCCATTTTCAATATTTTGTGTGAAGTTATTGCGTTTCGAATCGGTAACAGAACTTCCCTCGGACCTCAATCCTTCTGGGAAGATTGGCAACTTCCTTCCCAATGTATCGTTGTATTTCCGATCAATTCTATATCGTTCATAAAATTTGTGATCTTATGATCGAACCTAACAAAATAATTATGGCTTTTCGTTAAAGTTTATTACCATACCGTTCTCATGTTACTTGAAGTAAGTTGATGCTTTGGCTTTTAAATGCTTTTGATCATACTTTTAATAGTAAATGTACTCCAAAATTTAAATAATGTTAGTAGATTACCTCCTGTAATCACTTTGATCTTTTTCTCACAAGTACAGGGTTTATCCGGATTGTAATGTTAATGATTTTGTCGGGAAGCGACTATTCGTTGCAGAGCGCTTTGGAGGGTGAGTATGAGTAGAGGGAAATGTTATAGAACGAGCGCACGTACAGGTAATCGCCTCCGAGAAGCTGGAGAGTTCGGACAGGATTTTTCGTTAAAGTCGTTTTCGTCACTCAGTGCAAATGCAGCGTTCGGTAGAACAACGGATAGCGATCAAGTTTTGCGTTAAACTTGGCAAGACCGCTGGGGGAACTATTACAATGATTTGTAAGGTTTTTGGCAATGATTGCCTTTCGAATCGACAAATCTATCGTTGAAGACCGTGATGAGACGAACGATAAACAACGCGCTGGCCGGTCATTAACGATCAGTACCGACGAAAACGTGAAACGTGCGAGAGAGCTTTTGAACTCGACCAGGTTTTAAATGTTTCTTTAGTGGTAGAGACATTACCATCGTGAACCATCGTTCACGAAATTGTGAGGAACAATTTGGAGATGCGAAAAGTATGTTAACGGCCGGCCAAAGTGTTAACGAATGATCAAAAATCGTGCAGAGTTGAAACGTGCCAGGAGCTTTTGGACCTGTGTGAAGAAGACCCCCACTTTTTAGACAACTCGATCACAGGAAACGAGTCCTGGCTGTACGAGCACAACCCCGAGACAAAGAGGTAAAGTGGCGAGCAGAATATGTCAACATCCCATCGTGCCAAGAAGACCAACACAAAAGGCAATAGTCAATACCATGCTCATTGTGTTTTTCGACATCAGGGGGTTTGTACACCACGAATACATGCCGCAGGGTACATCTGTGAACGGAAAATTCTACGTGGAAATTCTCAAAAGACTCAAAGGCAGGCTTCAAAGCGTCCGGTCTGACCTCGCGAAAGATTGGAAACTTCACCATGACAATGCGCCAGCGCACATATTCTTTGTTGTGGCCTTTGTTGTGGCCTAACTGGCCTGTGCAGGTGTGCAATGGTTTATCAGCCTCCCAACAATCCAGCGGTGGCTCCCCTAGACTTCTTTTTGTTTTCGCGCTTAAAAACTCAGGTGAAAGGTCAACATATTGGAACAGTCGACAACACCAAAGAGGGTTGCACCAATGCTTTAAAAGACTTTCCGGAGAAGGACTACAGTGACGCTTTCTATGCCTGGTCGCTGCTGGTGATGTACCGAAGCAGGAGCACAGTACTTTGAATCTTTTTAATGATTTGTAGCGATCTGATCAATAATTTTTTCTCTCGAGTCATTGACTTTACTTTTCAGACAGACCCTGTAGTTCTTAAATAGATGCCCCTAAAAAGCTTTAATTGCTTCAAAATATATTAGCTACATCAGAAACATTGTGTTCTAGACGTAGAAGGCAATATTGTTTATTTTACAATCTTTTTGATTGATGGGCAAACATATGATGTTTCAAAGCAAGGCTTGGCTACCCAAGTCTTGTTCTTTGTTCGCAAAATTACGTGCCATGATTCTATATAGTGACAGCGCAACCCTTTAGAAATATGTACTCTTGTTTAAAATCATCATTGCCATTTCCTCCAATAAAAGTGTTATCCGATCTTCTGGCTATGATTTGTTTTAAAATAAAGCCACTCCATCCACAGTGAATACTTGTCTCCAGACATATTTTTCGTCTTAATCAACTGCCGAAATTCTTTACGAAATATTTCTGTGCAATCGAACAAAACGGTATCTTTCAAGTCAATTTTCCGTGCAAATTTGTGTTTTCTAGACACAAAAATTGCAAATGCTTTTGTTTTAATAATGTTTGTACTCAAAGGAAAGGAATATTTTGGTTGCAGTAATCTATCCAAATGAGTAACAAAAGCTTTATGTCAACCATTTTTTCAGTTCAATTTGGAGTTTGCAATTTTTTTGTACCGGATATTAACGGTCAAAGTCTTGAATAAGCCCATCGCCAATAGGAGGAATTCGGCTTGCGACTATCGCCATTAAGACGATCAACAGGCGGATGATTATTGCCTGCCTCGCCAGGACCGTATGAGAATGCGGCAGCGCTCAAAAACCTAGTGGCTCATCCAAGGTCTCATTTAAGCACCTCGGAACTGCGTCAGTATTGCTTCAGAGTTGCCAGCCATGTCACCTTTATAAGTATTCGTGCTTTTAGCATCTCTGCCCAGCCTAAGTGTCCAGTACTTAGGATCTCAGGCCTACTGGCATAGTATGTCCTGTACTTTAGTCTAGCTTAACTAGTGCAAGGAATCTCTTATCAGTCTATGACTCTCTCGGACGTTTGCTTCTTCTTCGTTACGTTGCCACCGTATTCCTCTGGTTTTGCGACTGTTGCATGTGCGACACGAAGCTTTCCACATTAGGCACTATCTGCAGTTTTATTTGCAGCTCGTTTCTTTCGTCATTCCAGGTCGGGCGGTGAAACATTCTATGCTCGACGCCATCCATGTCGTGGCAGCAATGAGCGCATGCTGTGGTGCACTTGTGCGATTTGAACTTTGTTCTCATCATGCCTCTCACTTGCTATCTTCCAATTTGCCATAGTGCTAGTTTCACTTTTATCCAGAATGGGCGAAGTGCAAGTATTAAATATATAAATAAATAATTTATCGATTCTTGAATTGATGGAGTAAGCTCGAAAATCGTGATAATTTGAAATGTGTTAAATGAAGGTTCTCTATACTCTCTTATTCAATGCAACATTTGAATATTTATTTTTATAGAAAGATACCAAAAGATTTAGTTATAAATTTTTAGGTAATATATTTAAATATATTTTTTCTTAAATATTTAAGAGAAATAGATTATTATTAAGAATTTTAATTTTTTTTTATTAATTTGTGTAATTAAATTTTCATACCCTGCACCTAAATAAATAGATGATTTCTTAAAATATTCTAAAATAAAATTAATAAAAATGAAGTATAATATTTTTTAATATTAATATTAACACAATTATTGACTTTATGAAATGATTAATTTCACTTAAAATTAATTATTCGTTTATATCGTAATTAGTTTCAGCCAATCAAGTGACATTGATTTCTTCCTCACTATCATTTGAACTATCATAATCTGCTGGATCATAGATACCATGATAGTTATTCATACTGGAAGCGGATTCAAGACTAGTTGTATAATCTAATACACCTTGCTGATTGTAACCATTACCCTGAAAAAGTTTCAAATATTAATGGAATTGAGAAATAAAAAATATTTATTAAATGCGGTACTTACTTCGAAAACTGCATATTGATGTTATGAATGTACAAATTGGCTTAAAAAATGGAAGGTAAGGGCATTGGTGGCATTGGTGGAAACCGTCATCAGTGCCCTTTATTTATATGAATTGTTGAGTACGATTGTGTGCCTATATTACTACATCAGATATAATGAAATTAAATGCAGTAATACTAAATAATTAATTAAAGAAGAGACAATCTAATAGATGACATCTAAGAGATTAACAATCAAATATAAGATTGTTATCACTGATGTAGAGCACTGCTTTCATTAACTGGCGCAGTAATGCAAGATGAAGTAGAGCGTACTGATGACGGCTTATACTAATGTCAGAAATACGTATCTACCCTTTCCTTCCATTTTTTAAAACAAATTGAACCTCGTTAACATCAATATGCAGTTTTCGAACGTAATTACCTCATTTAATAAATAGTTATACTTCTAATTAAAAAGTAGTAGCATCTTAGTTAAAAATATTTTCTCTGTTTCAAAAATTTTTAAGCCACTTGTTAGCTAATCTTTCATATACTAAAGTGTAAAGCCTACACTAACAGAGAAATTCTTATTATGTATCAGGTATAGCAAACAAATGAATTGGGGACCACAAAGTGACCTATCACTCACATTTCTTTGACTTACTCATCTCTTATCGAGTTTGAGTTCTAGAGAATATGTTTTGTACTTAGATATATCGACTTTCGTAACGAGATCGAGTATTAAGCTTGGCAAAACAATCTAGGCAAATCTAGGAAAATCCCTAATGGTTTCTGGGCGATGAGCGTTTGCTTAATATCAGCAGTTGCTTTTCAACAATTCTAGTCTGCAGTTGTGTTAAAAGATATTGCTTAACATTTCAAGAGATAACACTATTGTTACGAACCAATTTGTTCTCGTTCTAATTTAGTTCTATGGTAGATAATTTCGTGCGGTTGATACTTGTAAGTCATTTAAATATGCCTGGCTAGATTTTTTGAAATGTTTATTGATTTAAACGTTTTGTGTGCTAGACGAACGCTCTAGAGTTCCATTTAAACTTTTATTCATGAAATAAAGTATAATTTTAAAACATTTAAAACAGCTTAGTTACATATCAGTTGAGTTAGAATTTCACCATGGGAATCGAAGACTAACATTATTTTTTTCGGCGAAAAAAATACAAGTTCGATGACGTCAATTATACAAATTATAGGTAGAAGATGGGATCGTTGCTAATTGGTGATAATCAATAGATAACACATTGTACTATTATCAGTCAAAATAGATCTAATTGGTAGAAAATCAATATTTAGTGAAAGCGTACCATATGATACTGCGTAAGTATAGGTGAAGAAAGCAGATCTGGTTGGACATGAATCCATTATGGCCGAAAATAATTAGTAGAGTAGGATGATAGGTAATTAAGTGAGAATACATTAAATTATAGCAATTTACTAGAACTAGGGAGAAAGTGGTGAAAAATTGCTTTCGTTATTTTAGTAGGAAACTAGCTAGTCAAAGTTATGAATAAAAGCTACACAGCTCCAACTGGAGTGAATAGAGTGTCTAGAACTCAGTGTCAGTGTCTAGAAACTAAAATCATGAATTAAAGTATAATAAATTCCAAATGAAATCATAAGTAAATCAAATTGTGAAATAAGTATCGATACATAGTAGAGTACAGTGTTGAATAACAATTAAATCATTCTTTTAAGTTTGAATTCTTTAAATAAAGTAAATTAAATTGACTAGGCAACAAGTTGATTTGTTTAGACAAATTAAATTAAATTAAAATGAATTAATATGAAAAGAGCGCATAATCTAAATTAAGTTTGTGACGGTATGAATGACGAAAACTGTAAGTAGAATAATTTTATAAATAATTTGGAAACCTATTTGACGAGAATTGAACGGCATTATTAATCTATTTCCACATAGTAATTGAATACAACTATTATTATATTTTATTATTTTGATGAGGCGTAATTTGTTTTGAATGTACGATTAATTATTTATTTTATTTGCATGTAGCATTTACCCAAATCAGTATGAATAGATTATTTAAGTTTATGCATCTCGTTTATTTAATCAGCCTTGACTTACAGAAGACAATTTGTGATTGTTAGGTTTGTCTAGATAAATTTATGAGAAACTCTGAAAGGCACGCATCACGTAGCAATTACAAAGTATTGTGTGTTATTCTAAAGAGTGTAGGGAAACTGGGGATTATACCTTCATTCCGTAGTAGGTAAATTTAAGTGGGTATTAAAGTGAATCGTATTTTGTAGTTATTGTAAAAAAAGATCCCGTAGTGTAGGAGGAAATTGCTACGTAACCCATTAAAAGGATACTCTCTTACCAGTCACGTTGTTCATAAAATCAACATCCAAATTTAAACGCGACAATATAATTACTAAAAAACAACTAAGTAATGATATTAACCAACCCACTGATCGTCAGAAGCGTCATACAAAATTAACAGTGTTAAAATTTTGTATTCGGAAAGAATTCGCCTGGCGATTTTATAACACCTGGCGATTTTACCTCAATTTTGCAATAGTTGGATATTTCCATCAATAAACCGTTCAAACACTCCGTTAGGCAATTAATTGTATGGTAAATGGCTGTTCAAGGCGAAAGCGAGTACACAAAGAGTAGTAGAATTAATTAAGCGGCCATTTTTGAAAATTATTTACTTATGGGTTTTGCAAGCTTGGGATTGCATATTATCTGAAATAATTATCAAAAGTTTCATAGAGATTGCAAGTTCTATCGATTCAAATCATGTGATTTCGAATGAGCTTGAACAAGACTAATAAAATCACAATAAAGTTTGGATGAAATATATCTGCGTTATTCTCAATTTTCCTAGAATATTTATAAAGGTATGAATTTTTTTATATCTTTCTTTATAAAGTTACAATGCGTTTGTGTACAGTTATGTGCTGTTATAAAACTTTCTGAGACCTAAATAAATTTGCAATTGGAAGTAACTATAAAAACAATTGGTAGTCGTTAATTTGCGAACCAAAAGAAGTAAAATGATAAAGAAACCGAACGCGAATTAGCTACGCTCGAAATGGTTGCAAATTATGAACTGGGGGTGACTGAGGAAATAAATAACATAAAAATAACATAAACATCAAGGTATGACAGAATTTAATACGTGTTAAATATATAAACAACAATGAGCTAAAATCGAGAATACAAAGAGACATTTAGAAGAGCGAAGCGAGCGAGTATGGGAGTAACTTGAGCAGACTAGGAGACCTAAGGAGAGATATATCGTATCAGAAGCTATGAGGAAACATGTAAAATCCTAGAAGACAAAAGATATACTGAATGTTATAGAAGAAAACAGAAGTCTAAAATCACTGAGGAAACCATTTTCTGAAAGCGGAAAGAACAGGATTAAATTTAGAATCAAACTGGGTAAGAAACAACGTACAAAATTAAAAATTGTAACGATCTAACACTAAAACAGATATACAGAAAGAAGTATACAAAGCCATTAGATGTATAATCTAAGCTGAATTCAAAGCTGCACACATAAATATAAAAATAAATGAAACTACTGGAGAAGACGGAATAGAAATTATAAATAAACTGAACAGAACTATCCCGATTGTGTTGGTAATATACATACCTGAAGGCCATTCATAATTTGCTGATGTCGTTGATTTGCCATCACCGTAGTGCTGCCAGAATCATTATTACCGGCACTAATTGTAGAAGGTGGTGGTGTTGCTGCTGGCGAAATATCCACAACACCGGCCACATCGCTTAAATCCATCAATTTTGTTTTATCCGCATCCGCATCACTTAGATCCGGATGTGGATTGTTCTTGTTTGGTAGAGTTTGTTCGCGGGAACCGCCGGCTGCAAGTAATTCGCGCTCTTTCGAGTTGCGCCATTTCATGCGACGATTTTGAAACCAGATTTTTACCTAAAAATTACATTTGCTTTGATTAAAAGATATATCAACATTGGATAAAGTTTTAATTCTGAGATAAGAAGCGTTGTACTCCCTATATATTTATCTCAAAGACACAAATAGTTTTTGGTTGAAAATTTAATTTAGGCACTTAAGCCAGATAAAAACATAATTAAAAAACTTAGAAAAAATGTATTTGTATAGTTGTAAAAAAATGTATTTGTATAGTTGTAAATATGCGCATAGTTGTAATTCACGTCCAATCTGATTATGAAAAATGAACAAAATCTTCGGAACGTTTTGGACTAAATTTTTTGTTGGTTTACTTTACAATAAAGTTTGTTTTACAATATTGTCGACGTTTCGATCTATGTATTTGGGTTACAACTTCTAATTAGATATAGAATATTAACATAAAGTATTAAGAAAAGAATACTGTTTATAAGTATGTAATTTTTATATGAAAATATTAATAATTATTTTCATTGCAGTAACTCTAATATATAAAGAAAACTTATAAGTTTTTACTATTATTTATGTGTATAGAGTTGATCTGAATTGTGTTAAGATTCTTTCAACTATTCTCTTTCCAATTGATTTGGTGTATTATAATCGTTATTGTTCATAAAGAACAAAATATATTTTGACCTTAATCAATTAAATATAAATTGTATAAGTCAATAAAATAAAATATCTTCTGAAGTTATATCAATTCATTAATATATATTTTTTTAAATAAACAATTTGTAATAAAAGCAAATAACTTGAAAAGTAAAATATATTAAAAGAAGATTTAAAACAATTAATTGATCGTTTTTTCGTATCAAACAAAATTATTTATTTCAAATTTTTATGAGATATAAATTTATTGTATGATTCATTTACTTATACAATGTGTATTTAATTGAATTTAATATAAATTGGCATTCAAAAATGTCTTTTTATTGATGCAATCCTAGAGAACTTTGAATTCCAATTTAAATTTTGACAATTAAATCCAGAAAACAGAAATTGACAATAAATCTTAATAAATGAAAATGCAGATTTGATTTTCACGTAAAATAAACCCCAGTGCGTAAGCGTATTAAATATAATAAACTATGCGGCGCCACCTACCAGGAAACTCCAATATTTTGACAGTTCATTTTACGACAGGCTATGTGGTTAATTAAATTTATTCTTCTAAATGTATCATAAATTACTTACAATCGTAAATGCTCAAAATTAAAACGGAGTAGTAATAGTTTATTATTTTATACATAATAAAAAGACTTTATCTAAACAATTTTATATAGTTAGTGTAGTGACTTTAAAATTTGTGTTTAAAAGTTTAGAATTATGAACAGAACCTGAAAACCAAAAAGTGCTGCAAAAGGTATGGTCAGTAAACATGCCGGTGAGTGCAATAGATACTATAGTTTTATTACGTTATTAAGTAATTATTTTGAAATCAAACTACAATCTATTTTTTAAGCTTTAAAGTTGAACTGGATCCTCTGTATCTAATTCATCTAAAAAACCTTCAAGCACAAGTTCTGTATCTTCTTCATTAAATGTTGCTGTTGATGTAGAACTTATACAACCGGTTCAAAGATTAAATTAGAAACGAATGCCAGGCTACCTTTAGAATTGCCTTATTTTAAACTCCAAGTATGTCCACATGTTGCCATGTTGCCAAATTGTATGCGGTGTTGCCAACGTTTGAAGTTTAATAAACTTTTTGAAATATCTTAGGAACAATATAAGATAAGACATTCGAATAAACTTTGTTCTATAGGCTACATAGAGGCCCTTCGATTTTATTTGAAACATTTTTTCCATAGCCTATAGCACAATAGCACCGGAGTAATTTAACTTTAATAAAAAGTGTACAATCCTAAATATCTCGGTTCTTATGTGAGACTATGGGACGTCAATTCTGCCACTGTGAATAACTGAATATACTTAACCGATTTTGTGCAATAAAAAAATTTCAAATACTTTTTAGTAACATCCTGTATTTTTTTACATTTTGATAGCTCTTGTAATTCTATTTAAAATAGTATCATACATGATGGGTCTAACTCTTATCATTTCAAAGATATGGCCCTTAATAACTTAAAACTTTCCAACTTGTCGCCATGGCAACCGACATTCAACAGTCATATACACATGTAACGCCTAAATAATAGCTCATATATGCAAAGTTACAGGAAAAAATATTTTAGGTTGTATGAGACCTATAAGACTATAAGACATATAACTTTTTTTTGTAAGTTATCCGTCGCGGGTGCACATTATAATTTTAGGAGAGGTTCAAAATGATCATTTTATTCAGAAATACAGTTTTAAAACTAGAACATTAAAATTTGTTTTAAAAGTAGAACATCAGTTTTAAAACTAGAAACTGGTGTGGAACGCGATGTTGCCATGTTTAAAATTTTACAAAGTTTTCGATATATCTCAAGAACTATAAAAGATAGAATACTTGAATAAATTTTATTGTATATTTTACTAAAGCTCGCTCAATTTTATTTGATTTTTTTTTTGTAAAATTACAATTTAACGTATTTACAGATGTTTTTTGTTTTGTAAAATTTGTGATCGATTTTCTGGAAAACGGCTATTGTACTACATTTAATATTATCTCAGTTCGTATGAAAGTTAAAAAAATAAAACTTGGGGAACATGAGTAAGACCCAGGGATTCAATTTTGCGCAAAGCGGATGTAAGAAAAAACTGGCTCCAAAACGTCAGTGTGGAAAAAGTCAAAAACGGCAGCAGGTCGTGTTAAAGCGGACAGCGAAGCTGCCCGCGCCGTAGGCAAATATGGCGACCAGGGAATTAATGGGTAAGCGAATTCATGCATGGACGAATGCACAAGGCCAAGGCTTCGCACGCTAGACTGCTGTTTTAGAAATTAGTCGAAAAGAGAATCAAGGGCGATAGTAGGCCATGGCAAATCAAATAGCGGAACTGTCCGCGCCGTAGGCAAATACTGGGAAAAAGTGAGTCAAGACTGGCCGTAGGCTGCGGCAAACCGGATAGCAAGGCTGTCCGCGTAGTGGGCAAATATGGGGACCGGGGTATTCACGGGTAAGCCATTTATAGGTTAGTCTCATTTTGATTAGTTTACCCTAAAAAACGATTGTGCTAATTGAATTTAATAGACGAGTTATAAGGTGACAGCCAAACTTAAAAGATTTTTGCAAGATAAAACAAAACGTAGCACTTCAAATATATGAAAGATGGGAAATTTTATTAAAATGCAGTATACCAAAATAATCTATATTAAAATCCGAAATATTCTATATTAAAATTTGCGATACGGAATGTTTTTATCTGTGAATTATTAATATCAAAATTTAATTCTTAAAATTTCCTTATGGAATATTTACATTGCATTTATGGTTGCTGTCTACAATCTAGCAAACGCATAGCCAGTGTTGTCACATCATTCGCCATGTTTAATAGTTGATATACAAGTTTTAATATACAATAACAATAAACTAATCTAGGTGATGGTATCTTAAACATGCTTTGTTAATACAAAATTTATCTTAATGTACAATATACAATTGCATTCTTCATAATTTGAGGTACGGAGCATCATCGTAAGTGACTTTTTAAAGTAGTAAAAATGTATATATGAAAGAAAATATGGCAGCGTATTCAATACAAATAATAAAACGAAATCAAAATAATGTTTTATTTTCTTAAAAATAACCGTACGATCATCATCCGTACCTCAATCTCTTTGTAAAATTATCACGAATTTAATGATATTCAAAAAAATTAAGGTAAATTTTGTATTAACGAAGCATGTTTAAGACACCATCACCCTAATTGATTTACAATAATATGCTTCATGTTTGTACATGACACTTAATAATGAAATAAAATAAATGAATAACGATCAATAGTTACATTATGATCAATAGTTTATATATAATTATTCTTCTCTCTTAATATCTAACTCCGTATAGCTTGTTTCAGGTTTTACACTTTAGCGATTGTTTAGAACCCTTGCGTCAAATATTAAACATCTTTAGTATTCTTGCTTTTATCACCTTGATGAATGTTTTAATAACACTGTTTTTCAGACATTGTTTATATGTTTTAATCGTTCGCGTGCAGTTTTTAATAACACTTTGATTCTAATTTAAGTATACAATTATGCCTCGAATACTACCACAATATCGTGCAGTTACTGCCAATTGGTCGTGTCTCCTTACGACTTAAGAACAGCAAAAAATCGTGCATTATTAATTCGTTGTGAATGGTTGGTGATGTAAACATTGGTCGGCTATCAAACATTTGTTTCTCTAAGCGTGAGCCATCACCCGAAATCGTAAAAAAGCTCTGTAATTTCCATCATTATGTACAGGTTTCGTTATTACCACTAAGCCTTGCTCATTTTTTCTTTTTAAGGAAATTTCCATTTGTCCGCAATGATACTATAATTTATTGGGGAAATATTGATATGTAATGGGGACGGGTTTAAACCCCTGAAATCCATTCATGATATATTTTTATAAAATTTCTTTATTTAGAAGACCTAAAAAAATTTTTATGCATTCGGATTTCCTACCTAAACAAATCAATTAACAATTATGATTTAATAATTTAATAATAATTTGCGTGCTACAAATAAAGCCGAAAGTGAAAATTTGAAATTATCTATCACACTACAAAGAGGTTCGACAATTATATTGTGTTTGGGGCTGTCTATTTGCATGCTGTTCATGTGACACACTGCAAATATGTCATTCGCATATCGGATTTACGAGTTTGTATTTGATACGAAAAGCATCCGTTATAGAAATAGATTGCGTAACGCTTTGACTATAATATAGAATAACGCACGTGGCGGCGAGTGCTTTGTCGGGAATTGGTTGTAATCTATGTTTATATGAGTGTCCTTTGAGGCCTTTTAAAGGGATTAAGAACATAGTTGTCTTGCATTTATTTGAATTAATTATACATAATTTTTACTCTACTAAATTTGATATTATATATAATCTATAAATTATTAATCAATATATTTTTGTTGGTTGTAGGATGAGCAAGTGACACCGGAAGCTACCACGGACCCGTTGTCACATTACATGTAGTGGACTCGTTTAGGCCATACGTCCTAATCCCCCTTCCCACCTAGGCAGGTTTTGCCAGATTAGGGGTTAGGACAACTGCGTGACAAGTTTCTTCCGCACTATACTTCCACTTTTGTTAGCACTTTGAAATAGTTACAAAACTTTAATTTTTGTCTAGTTAGTCCGTGGACTTCTTTCTAGTTCCAAGTCATACCTTCTTTTCATCACCGAGGCCATATAACTTACTACTAGCTACCACGTTGTTGGGGATTCCAGCACTATGTGCACTATATTTTTTGTTGTTATTGTAGCACCTGCTTCTCATGCCAGCTTTTGCGCATATACAAACAGAGTGCGCTCTGCGTCGTCTGTCTCCTGCTCGCGGTGCTCGCAATGCGCGCTATTTTTTTCCCCAATATTTGATAAATAAGAAGCATAGCATCTGTGATCTGTGAGGAAATGTGTGGCCCAAATATTTAGCTCACCATGAGCCATTGTGTTCCATTTGCATCATATAGTAGGTATCGATATTTAAAATAGTCTCGGATCATTCTTCTTCGTCCCACTTTGTACTATTCGTTTAACTGTTGATTTCCAGGTCTGTCGATGTTCGCTTGGCGTACTACTTTAGTGAAACTTGTTTCTGTTAGTTTCGAAATAATATACAACCACTGAGTTGGGGATCGACCCCTTTTCTTTATCCCTTCCGGTCATCCCTAAACAACAAGCTTTTCCTTGTTGTCATGTCGAAAGATGTGTCCAAAAAATTTCACAATACGTCCATATGTCATTGATGATAATCTTTGTACGAGTTTGACCTCATTTAAGATAGAGACATCTGTTTTTCTCCTGTCGTTGGAACGGTCGTTGGAACGCATGTATTCTTCTCCTGTCGTTGGAACGGATTACCCACGTATCTAAAGCATACAAAAATCCGGAAAAACTAGGGTGCTTGTAAGGCTTGTCTTCGTTTTCCTAATGATGCTTCGATCTTTCCAGATTTCTGTTAACTTTATCATGGCCGATCGGGCAACTTCGCTGTTTTATTTTCAATTCGCAAAAGCCAGACTTATAGAGCATGAAACCCAAATACACAAATTTCTCGATAACTTCAAAGTTCCCTCTTTTTGTGCGTTGTCTTTAATTTTTCTCTGTTAACTATCATGGCATTTATTTTGAACCCATAGTCTCTGATAACGTCTTCGAGTCCATGAAGAAACTCTATAAGCTTTTTGGTGCTGTTAGCTATCAGAAGAATATCATCTGCAAATCGAAGGTATGACAAACGCATTCCACCATTCTTCAATTCTCCGTTCCAGTAATCTACAGTGCGCCGCATCACTACTACGACATAGATGTTGTAGAGTAGAGGTGGAAGTACGCATCCTTCACGAACGCCTTTCCTAATGCAACATGTTTTGGATAGTTTGTTAACAATTTTAACGCCCGCCTGTGGAATCTTATACAGGCTTTCGACGAGAGTGATAAGATGACATAGTACTCCAAATACTGCTAGGATCGTCCATAACCTGGGCTAACGAAACTTATCAACCGCTTTCTCGTAATCTACGATAGATACATCGGTATTCTCGAGCCTTTTCTATAAGCTGCCTTGCATTGAAAATTTATTCTTGAGTACCCCGCTTTTCACAAATCCGGTTTGTTCTGGAGCTATTTGATGTAGCAGGAAAGATTTTAGTCTCGCTTAAAGAATGTGCAACATAATCTTTCTGCAATCTGATATCAGGACTATCAGTTTTGCAGACTGTTCCCGACCCTTTCTTATGGAGGGAAAGTAATACTGAAGTTGACCAGTCCTCTGGCCATAAGCTTGTTTTCCAAATTTTGTGACACAGTATGTGCAAGTTGTTTTGCCCCTTTTTGTCAAGACCTCTGCTGATATTCTGCCGATTCCTACTGCTTTACCTTCTCCTATTTTGCAAATTGCAACTTTCATCTCATCTACCTGAGCGTTAGAACATATTTTCTTGAACAGGTCTTTGGAGTTATTGGTATCAGAGTAACTCTGAATTTCTATATAAATACAATATCGAATGGTATAGTTCCCGATCTGTACTGTTATCAAGATCCAGGCATTTGATGTTTCTTCGTTATCGAGTGAGGTCGACTATTTTCGTTCATAATTAGGACTATCTAACAGTATTTTGGTCTTCTTGAGTTGTTTCTTTTAAAGTTGTGACTAGAGAATTTTTGAAAACCTGACATATAGTTTCAGTATTTTTTATTTGATGTTCTTTGAGCTGAGATTCAATTTTGCGAATGACGTTATTGTTAAGAACAGTATTCTGCTCAGTGCTAAGCCTGGGCAACTTTTTTATTTCGTTTCACCTACAGATTATTGCTTGTAGATAAATTGGAATCTTCCTTGTCTCTAGTGCACTGAATATTGTCATCCAAGATGCATAATTGAAAGCGTTCCAAACATCTAATGTTATAGCGCTGCAGAGTTGACGCGTCTTCCGGGTGCCATCTTTTGCGCGCTCAGAAATTTTATACACTTTTAGCAATGCACCGATTGTTGACTTTCCTTTGCAGAATCCAAACTCTCTGTCGGATAGCCCACCAGACTATTTCAAACAAATTAATGGTCTTTTCAGCAAAACTGTCTTTAGTATTTCTTGACAAATCTTGTCATCTATCCACCTTGTGTTCAGGTATAAGGACCAGTTTAGTTCTTTTTCAGAAATCGGGTATTCTTCTTTCCTCTATGCATTTGTTGTAAAAATTCCGAAGCATCTATTTCATTTATATTGTAGTCCGATTCTGGAGCTTTAACATTACTTAATCTGCGCTTTGCATTCAGGAGCTTTTCTGCTGTAATCGGAACAACATGTCACCCAATCTGTTCTTTAGTTCGGAGCAGGTTTTCTTCGGGAAGGTTTTTTTTTTGATGTTGGCAGCCCCGGATTGGTTGTTCTTAATTTCTTCGTTATTATTTTATGTGGTAGCCTCCGAGTGTCTGACTCTATTAACAACAACTTTTTAGCTGCGTTTTACTTTGAGTCTAAATAATTTTTTTGCCTCCTTTGTCTTTTGGGTGTACCTACTACACATATCAGATTTAAAAACATAATTCAACTGGCTTTGGTACTTTTGACGTGTTTCAATGCATTTAGATCTAATTTGGCTGATTTTATTTGTTTATTAACTAATGTGTTCATTAAACAATATGTTTCGTTAAGTTTTATGTACTACATTAGATTAATTAAATGTAAACTACTACCGATCAGATTAAAAAAAAATAACACTTCCAAAATGTGAAAATCAAACATTCGAAATGAGTAAAAAATATTTTTCTAAAAGAAAAATATTTAGTTTCATCGTATTAAAATATCAGAAAGAAAGGACGACAATGAAAGAATCACAAATAAACCCAGGATGATTTTTCGGTTTGCGAGTAAGCGTCATTTAAATATGACAGGACGGAATTATATGTCTATAGGTTTCATTCGGAGAAAGTCTGTGAATGACACTGAATTGATCTGAGGCACGATATTGCTTTGACAAATGTGACTCGAATCGATTTAATTTTATAAATGCTCTGTGCATTTATATCTCAGTCTCAGTCGATATTTTATTAAGAAAGGAAAAATCTTTTTTTGAATAGATGAATATAATTTTTTTCTTTTCTTACAATTATTTATAAACTTTCTAACAAAAAAAACAACAAGAAAAAAATCGGCTTAAGGTAATGTCAGAGGACTTACTTCTGATTCATAACGAGTTATGAGCCCAACTCTAGGTAGCAACATCATGTTACTTAATTATGGATGTCAATGGAAATGGACGCGTATTACGTCTTCATAGCTAATCGTAGCGTACGGAGACACGACCCGAACCAGATCATATAAAAGCGCATTATCGCTAGGCGTAGTCCCTGTCAATATAGTTGCTAAGCAGTAGTCATCAGCAATGTATTAATTAGAGTTAAGTTTATTACATTGAACCGTCAGCCATCTTTATTTTGTGGTACTGTCCGTAATAATTATTTATTAATGTATTAAGTGTTATATAAAATAATAATAATCATTCCAGTTAGCTTTGCTGAATGTATTTAACAAATTTATAAAGTAAGTAAGATATAATTAAATAATTATTTATAAACTTTTTAACAAAAAAACAACAAGAAAAAAATCGGCTTAAGGTAATGTCAGAGGACTTACTTCTGATTCATAACGAGTTATGAGCCCAACTCTAGGTAGCAACATCATGTTACTTAATTATGGATGTCAATGGAAATGGACGCGTATTACGTCTTCATAGCTAATCGTAGCGTACGGAGACACGACCCGAACCAGATCATATAAAAGCGCATTATCGCTAGGCGTAGTCCCTGTCAATATAGTTGCTAAGCAGTAGTCATCAGCAATGTATTAATTAGAGTTAAGTTTATTACATTGAACCGTCAGCCATCTTTATTTTGTGGTACTGTCCGTAATAATTATTTATTAATGTATTAAGTGTTATATAAAATAATAATAATCATTCTAGTTAGCTTTGCTGAATGCATTTAACAAATTTATAAGGTAAGTAAGATATAATTAAATAAACAACGCTATAAGTGTTGAGGAACTTAAGTAATTTTAAACTCATTTTAAGAAGAACACACTGTATTAAATTCAATGATCGTAAGATGGT